>JAODAL010008338.1:0-118369 GCA_025379985.1 Phyllomedusa bahiana | reverse complement strand
TTTTTAATCTACCTCAATCTACTACTCTACTTCAAATAACACCCTCATTCCCCCAATCTATCCCCAACACTACTAAAAAACCCCCTTCTCCTCCCACTAACCTATCCCTCCCCTACTTAAACCCCCCTTTTTTCATCACACCTACTCTTCCCCCTATTTTAACCCCTACCAAATTCCAACTCCACTAAAAATAGAAAAAAAAGGGGATTTGCGGTGACGACACCCCTTTTTAAAAAGCACTAAAAGAAAAAATATGAAGTGTTCCTTTTTTTCAAACAAGCAGGAGACATTATTCTGCCCCGCATAAAATCTAACAACACGCTAAAAGCCAAAACCGTTACCCCCCCTACACTAGGCTTCATCAACATCACTATCTATCAAACTTTTATCTATCTCCAATCTATTTTAAACCCATAACTTTTCTATCTTTTCTTCTACTAAAAATATTAATTATCAAAATTTAATTACACCCATTAACTACTTTTATCTATCTATCTATTATTCTATCTATCTACTAATCAAATCTATCTATCTCTCCTGTATCAAAACACGGCAGTGTTTTCAATTCCAGTCCTCAAGACCCACCAACAGGAAAAGTTTTCGGGCTTTCCCAGTATTCACAGGTATATCATTATTGCGTGCATTCGGGGGAGATCCTGAAAACATGACCTGTTGGCGGGTCTTTAGGACTGGAGTTGAGAAACACTGATCTACGGTATCTATCTATGGTATCTATCTATATCTATCTACGGTATCTATTTATCTATCGATTGATATATTTAGATGTATTTATCTATAAAATAAAAGAAAAAAAACTATCCAGATAGATAAAAAAATTTGTGTGAATATGCATGCTCACTTAAAAAAAGGGTGGTACATATGCACTCACACTCATGTAAAAAACCCCTAAATACATTTTTAAAGGGGTGGAATGTGAAAAAAAAAATTTTGGCCGTTTTGTGGGTTTTTTTTTTTGTTCACTTTTAGGTATAAGTGAAATGTTCCTGTATACCCAGTCGGGATGATTGCACCCTACCAAAATGTATTTTTTTTTTTTATATTTTAGTATTCTAAAAAAATAAAAACAAAATTTTTTTTCTTTATTGCTGCATTCCATTTCCCGAAATAACATTTTTGTTTTCCCCCCCCCTATGGGGGAATTTTTTTTTTTTTTATGGTGTTTATTGGATGGTAAAAATAATTTTTAATTTTAAAAGATTGGCTTTTACATGGCAACAACAAAAGTTTAAACCCTTTTTTTAAATTTTTTTATTGTAAAATGGCAAAAGGGGGGTGAATTTTTAATATTTTTATGCACTGACGATAATTATTAATTTGTGCAACACTGGGGATCCTAAAACTTGACCTGTTATTTTGGTTTTAGGACTGGAAACCCCCGGGAAAGACTTTTTACCCATCTTTTTTTTAAATTTTTTATATAAAATATAAAAATAATATATAATATATATATATATATATATATATATATATATTTATATAAATTTAATCACATGAATACGTCTCGCAGTGTCAGCCAGTGATCGCAGCAGCACTGACGCTGTGAGTAGCAGAGGGGATGGAAAACTCCAGCTCAGCTGGGAGGAATGAGGCTTTGTGGGAAATGTAGTTTTCCTAGCAACTGTAGCTCCGCCTACTAGCCAAGTGAGGTGAATGCTCCAACAAAGCAATAATATGCAGTATAACAGTGTTTGTAAGCAGCTCACACACTGGATTGTGATGGATAGTTACTGCTTCTCTTTAGTATACCTCCATTATGTGTTCTTATTTTTTTGGGATTCTCACACAACCCCTTTAAATAAAAATAGGTAGTATTCATTATTTTATCCAGCTGGCCAAGATTTCCAGTTTTGTGCTAGTACGGCATTGCTTAGGGAAAAAGTCATTAGCATTTACACTATAGATAGTGGAAACTCTGTGATCTTAGCCTTTCCAACCAAGAAGTCTTTAGGCATTTCACTTACTGTATATATTTGTACAAATTTTCATTGGTGCCGTAACCGGCCCACATCAAACACGACATGTTATAGCCCTTCGGCCCTTTACTTTGCTCTCAATATTTACAAAGTATTACAAGTGTAGTAAAGCATTACTGAGCTTGCAGTCATTGATGAACATATCTCCACGGATATTTCTATGCCACTTAGCCTGAAGAAAATGGGGTAATTCAATTGCTCTCACTGGAAAGCATATAAAGGTTGACCTATTCTACAATGAAGACAATGTTATTTGATGACAGACTAAATTAAAACGTGTCAATAAAAAAGTCCAGAATTTTAAAGTTAAAGGCTGCAATTTCCTAAAAGTTCACAATCATTAGGATAGAGGGCTTTATTGTTTTGTCTTAATTTAGCATTTTGTATATTGTTTTTTGCCCGAGTCAGCCTTTTTCCTACCTGCAGCATCACTCCTCCTTTTTAGGCTAGGTGTGGCATAGCAGCTCATTACCATGGCTAAGACTGAGCTAGAATACCATACCCATCCTGGGGACAGGAGTGGAGCTGTTTTTGGAAAAAAGAAGACCCTTGTTTTTAACTTAACACAATATTTTTACCCATGCCAAATAAAATGTAAAATTTGTATTAATTCCAAAATGTTTTTCCAGCCTAAAAACAGAGTGACTGACACAAGGTAATAGAAGCAAAGTTAGCAGGAAGTTTGGCTTGGCAATACATATAGGCTGGTGTCCCACAGTCTGGCAGTCACATGTGGATGAAAAGGCAGCCACCAATGGCTGGAAGAAGTTGCAGAACAAACAGTGATTATAAAACAATGAAAAGCACAAACTACAGGCACACCCCAAAATTAATCTTAATAAAATACAAACATTTTTATGGTGTCAAAAACACACCTAAAATAATTAAATATCATGAAGGCTCAAACCATGAGTTATGATCCCTTCAAAAATAATCAGAGAGGGTCAATATACAGTAATACATACATGGAATACAGTATGTATATAGAAAGGGCACCACCCAAAAGAGTTGACAAGTGAGGCAATTGCAAAAAGCATATTAGTAATATGTAATAAGTAAATACAGCTTCAAATAAAGAGTACAATAAAGAAAACATAATAATATAATAGAGAATACAATAAAGAGAATACAATAATAGATCCAATACCCCTCAAAGGTATGCAAAAAGAAAGCAAACACTACAAATATCACAGTTCTGAACATAACTAAATGCAAGCAAGCCTAATGTCTCTAAATAGAGCAAATGCGAAGGACAAAGTGTGGGTGAAATAGAGTGTAACCAATGTCTCCTGATTTCTTCAGGAGTATATTTGGAAACAAAAAAGTGTCTTTGGCAAACTCATTAAGGCATTGGTGACAGATTTAGTATATATATTCCATACTGGTAACATTAAGTTAATTAATAATATATATATTTCTTGGAGGAATAACAGAGGAATAGCACAGTATAATTTCAAGTAAAATACAATTGTGATGGAAAGTGCCAGATACAGATTTCATTGGCCACAAATTAGTTTGTTTATAAAGTAAACACTATTAACCCTGGCCAAGAATTCCTAGGGATGGTTTGTAGAAGGCCCAGGGTAACATGGTATTAAGGAGTGTGACTTTTTACAATCAGCCTGGTTTGGCATTCACTTTTAAGAGAATGGGGCAGCTAGACATCAGGATATCCAATCTGAAGATCCCCAATCGTCCAAAAAGATGATTTAAAGACACCAATCGCTAAGTAGAACTTGATCCTTCTTGTATATTTCTAAGGAGTTTGGCCCTCATGTATGAAAACTGTCTAGGTATAAGACTGTCTTCATTGCTCATAGCAACCAATCAGAGCTCCCTTTTCTTTTCATATAGTTCTCTGAAAACAATGGGCAACAAAGATGGTCTTAGACCTGGACAGTTTTCATACATGCCCCCCTTTATCTTTAATCTAATAAAGCGTAAAATTTTAATAAGTGTAGTTCTTGTATTCCCTAAAGAATCCATAGACTTTGGTAGAGTGCTGAATTATGTGCTGGAGAGCAATGTTGTAGACTGATCCTATTTAATAAGAGGTAGCAGCGTGTACCTAGGTTGTGTGGACTGTGTTGAAGTGTGATTTACACATAGTTTGCATACATGGCAACAGGGATTTTGGCCCATTTCTCCATCCAGATATTATAAAAATCTCCCTCCAAAGATTGGGTTTAGGTCTGGAGACTGGCTAGGTCACTCCATGACCTTAAAATGCTTCTTTCAGATCCACTCCTTCTTTTCCCTGGCTGTATGTTTTGAGTCATTGTCCGGTTGGAAGACCCAGCCACGACCCATCTTTAATTAATTTGCTAAGGGGAGTATGTTGGCCAAACTCTGGTGATACACTTCCTCATCCATCTTCCCTTCAATACAGTGCAGTCGTCCTGTCTTCTTTGCAGAAAAGCACCCCCTAAGTATGATGTTTCCAGCCCCGTTCTTCATTATTGGGATGGTGTTCTTGGGGTTGTACTCATCCTTCTTCCTCCAAACACGGCAAGTGGAGTTGATATCAAAAAGTTCTTTTTTGGTCTCATCTGACCACATGACCTTCTCCCACCTCCTCTAGATCATCCAGATGATCAGTCGCAAACTTCAAATGGGTATGTTCACATGGCTGATTTGGATGCTGTTTTCAGCGCTGTATTAGCATGGATTCTGTCCCCAAAACAAAATAAAAAATGACTATAAAATGCCTCCTATTCATTTCCATTGATTTCTATGTAAAAATTAATAAGGAGAGCTTCAAAACAGCATCCAAAATGCCTCACACAGAGTGTAGCACACTTTGTCCGTGTTTTTGGATGCGGATAAATGCCCAAAAACTGCCCTGGCATAAAATTTGAATGTCAGAATAAAAACCACATAAAAAAGTGGTGAAACACGTGTGTCTCAAAATCCGCATCAAATCCTCGTCAAGAACTCAGCTGAAAAACGCAAAATATGAGGCAGATTTTAGACTAGTAATTGAAACTGAAAATAAGCTTTCAAATCAACTGAGTGAACATACGCTTAGTATACTCCAACAGAGAATATTACCAAATGGGTACTGTAAACAGAAAGACATTACTGTGCAAATGATTCAGGCACATGTCAAAATATGTTGTAAAAAATGCTTAAAAAAAAAAAAGAAATGTAAATTTATTTTTATCAATTAAAGAAATGCAAACAGGATGAAAAAAAGATGAAATCAAAAGCAAATATACCGTATAGACTCGAGTATAAGCCGACCCGAGTATAAGCCGAGGCACCTACTTTTGCCCCAAAACGGGACAACTTATTGACTCGAGTATAAGCCTAGGGTAGAAAATGCAGCGGCTACTGGAAAAATTTTAAAATAAAAAATGATACCAATAAAATTACATAGGAGGTTTAATGTACCCCATAGGCAATTATAGGCAGATATATGGCCGTATATGCAGGTATAGGCAGGTATATGTCCCAAAAGGCACGTATATGGCCCCATAGGCATGTAATAGGCAGTTATATGTCTCCCATAAGCAGATTAGAGGCAGGTATATGGCCCCATACGCAGGTAATCGGCAGGTATAGGGCCCCATAGGCAGGTAATAGGCAGGTATATGGCCCCATAGGCAGATATAGGGCAGGCTGTAGGCAGGTATAGGGCAGGCTGTAGGCAGGCTGTAGGCAGGTATGGGGCCGCTGTAGGCATGTATAGGGAAAGGTATAGGCAGCTGTAGGCAGGTAAGGGCAGGTATAGCAGCTGTAGGCAGGTATAGGGCCAGCTGTAGGCAGGAATAGGGCCAGCTGTAGGCAGTATAGGGCAGGTATAGGGCAGGCTGTAGGCAGGTATAGGGCAGGTAATACTGAGGCAAGCAGTGTAGGCAGGGATAGGGCAGGTATAAGGCAGCTGTAGGCAGGTATAGGGCAGGTATAGGGCCGGCTGAAGGCAGGTATAGGGCAGGTATAGGAAAAGGGGGCTTATAGGGTGGCCGGCTGTAGGCAGGTATAGGGCAGGTGGCAGTATAGGCCTGAGCTGTAGGCAATAATAGGCAAAATAAAAAAACAATCACTTACCTGGATCCCCGCTGCTCCATCTCCCGGGCGTGCTCCTCGGTCTTCCCGGCACAGGCGGGTGACGTCATCAGGCCGCGCACGCAGCGTGATGACACACGCTGTCCTGTGCCGAAACTCCGGACAGCTGCGAGTCTGCGGCCGCCTGGAGTTCACTGCGGAGCACGGAGCGCTCGCTCTCTGCTCCGCAGTGGTATCCCTTCACCTATATGCGCTCTGGAGGAGTCGCATATAGGTGAAGGGATCGCGGACAGTGCCCGGGCCAGCGCAGCGCCCGGACACTGTGTGCTCACTCGGCAATCAGTTATATGCGCTCCCTGAGGAGCTGCATATAGCTGAAGCGTCCCTGTGGGTGCACGGGCCATCGCAGTGCCCGAGCGCCGACAGTGACTCGAGTATAAGCCGAAGAGGATTTTTCAGCATATTTTTTGTGCTGAAAAACTCGGCTTATACTCGAGTATATACGGTATCTGTGATGTGACCACCATTTGCCTTTGGAGTTCTGGAAGGGATGATACAACAAATCCACAGAACCCTGATTCATCATCATCCAGTCTTTCTGGGATTATATGAAGAGTCAAAATGATCTGAGCAATTACATCCACAGAAGATCTTTGGTTACTTCTCTAAGATGTTTGGAACAACCTCTCTGTCAATTCTCTTCAACATCTATGTATAAGTACTGAGAAGAACTGATGTTATTTTGAAGGCAAAGGATCGTTGCACCAAACTTTGATTTCTCTTATTTTCATTCACATTGAATTTTGATAACTAATAAAAATAAATAACATTTCTATTTTTAAAAGCATTCTTACTTTGCAGCATTTTTTCCACGCCTGCCTAAAATGTTTGCACCATGTATGAACCTGATTCTGCTGGTGTTTAAAAAAAATATGGGCCCTTAATGTTTTTGAAATAATCAAACTTACATGCGTGCCAGCTGCCAGTCGATCACAATATTCAGAATCTGTCATATAACAATGTATATAGGCTAGCCAGTCGATCATAATATTCAGAATCTGTCATATAACAATGAATATTGGCTAGCATAGCTACCCACTGGTGAGCATAGTTGCCTTACCGGCTACATGTTTGGCTAATAAGCATTTTTTTAATTGCTGTCATCTGTTCATTCAAGTATTATAAGCTAAATAATTTATGGTGATGTTTAAATGCATTCATATGTGGTTATTTTAAATTCAGATCTTTAAACCTTTTTTGCAGTCGTTTACACTGCTTGAGATGTCTGGAGAACTTGAGTGTTTATTTTTGTATACTTTTAAGTATATACTAACTGGTCCTCTTTCAGTGGTGAGATTGTAACTTCACTGGGAAGTGGTTATGGGGAGTTCCTTCTTTTCTTAATGTCTAATGGGGTTTCATTAAAAGAGATTCGAATAGGAGAATCGTGTCCTTGGGCACATCTATTTACAAGTGGAGCACTCTGTCATAATACTCTAGAGCTCTTAATTGTCTTGCAGCAATCCATAGCAGACTAGCAGTCTTTGATGCAGAGAAATGTATGTATGTCTTTTATTTCTACTCCAACCATCATAGAGCATCTTATGCATTACAGTTCTGAGGGTTTTATACACCAAGGTAATGAAAATAAAAAGATTTCTACTTACATTGAATCAATTGTGTGCGATTTATATTGTGATAGGAAATGCCTCTGAGACGTCAAACCATTGCATAGCAGAACGTGACCAGAGGAACTAGTTATTCAACTAGCAAATTTTCAATTATTAATAATAATTATAATAATAATAATAATAATAATAATAATAATAATAATATTACATTAAATGATGTTTCCCAATAATGTTTTCAGACATATTAAAATAAATTCTCTAGATTGTTTAGGATGTGGATAATAGCAGGCATGTACATTGAGGAGATGGGGTTCTTTAGTTTAATCAACTTGGGATCCCCATATTGTTGGTTTTACATCTTCTTTAGAGTAAGCTCGTCTGATGGCTTGGATGTGAAATTCGAAAATCCTTGAATGGGCAATCTGTGCTCTGGACCATATTGTGAATTACAGTACAGATTTTCCACACCATAAATTTCCAATCCGTGGTGCAGAAAAAAAAAGAATGCTTGTCCATTCTTTGAAGCGGACCCTGCTCAAATTCGCTTGACGTAGGAGTGACGTCTAGTAAACCCATTAAAATGGAACTAGCTCATGTCCAAATCAGGGGCAAAAACTGCCTCCACAGAGTTAAAATCCTTGGCAGAAATCCAAGGAATCTTCCACATCAGATTTTTATGATAGAAAAACCTAACGTGTGAATATACCCTTATGCTGCTACAACCTCTGTGCATGAACAGGAAGAATAAAAATAAATGGGGAATACTTTCCTTACTATTCTCCACGCAGCTGTATGATAGAAATGCCAACTTGTGATCAGGAGATCTGTCTTCCCATCATTTCCTAACTGCTGGAAATGTCAGTCTCACCCAGCTCAGGGGAGAAGAGAAAACTTCCCCAAAATGTGTTTTAAAAATGTTTCCTTGCTACAGCTTTTATGGAATATCTAAGTGCAAATGTCCTATGGAACACTCATTTATGTACATTCATTGATATCATGTGCATTAAATATAAAAATATCAAAATAGTGTTCTAATAATGAAAATACTGAACCAGTTAATGGTGGGATCAAAATATTATTGCTAGAGATGGGCGAATTAATTCTAACGAAGTGGAATTCGTTTAGAATTTCAGGAAAACTTCGGTTCAGAACGAAGTTGAACTTTGGGGTACTTCGCGTGAACGAAGTGTGCTTTTGATTGATAAAATGGCTGCGTGCACATGGCGTTACATGGGGAAAAAGGAACTCGGGGAGGAAGAAGGGCATAGCCTACAGGGACATGTGCAGAGATGAAGCCAATCAGAGAACCAGCGGATTCTGGGGACGTCACCCCAAAGTATATAAGTCCGGGCGCGACGCTGGGAGCTCATACCGCTCTCATGTACTGAGTAGGGAAGGTGCTGCTGGGGCCCTGCTTATGATTGCTGATACAAAAAGAACTCATTTTTATACAGCGATTTTTGGGGGTGTCAAAAGCTTGTCTCAGAGACTGCTTCTCTTAACGTTCTATTTCTGCTTTTGTGGGGTATTAGATCTGAAGCCCATGTGCATCCAGTGCGCTGCATATACATTCTAATGCTATCTGCTCACAGCACATTGAATATCCAAGGGTGATCTAAGCCTGTTCCTGTTGTATTCATTTACATTCATGCGTTTTTACAATACAAATACCACTTCATTTTTTTGGCTGCTCAATTCTTTTGCGCAATTTACATCCAGGGGTTAATTAAGCGTTGTTCTGCTGTTGTGGTGACTAAAAAAAACCGTCTTTTTCACCGCCAAAAAAGACATTTTGCCTGTATCATAATTCACAACCGAAGGTTAATTACAAGTTTTTCTTTTGCTGTGTACTGTAAAATATACGCCATTGTAACACGCTACAAAGCTGGTAGTTTTTGGCTGCTCAATTCTTTTGCGCAATTTACATCCAGGTTTTAATTAAGCGTTGTTCTGCTGCTGTGGTGACTAAAAGAAACCGTCTTTTTCACCGGTAAAAAAGACATTTTTCCTGTAGCATAAATTTACAAGCGAAGGTAATTACAATTTTTCTCTTGTTGTGTAGCGTAAAATATACGCCATTGTAACACGCTTCAAAGCTGGTAGTTTTTGGCTGCTCAATTCTTTTGCGCAATTTACATCCAGGGGTTAATTAAGCGTTGTTCTGCTGTTGTGGTGACTAAAATAAACCGCTTTTTCAACCGCCAAAAAGACATTTTGCCTGTAGCATAATTCACAACCGAGGTTAATTATAATTTTTCTCTTGCTGTGTAACGTAAAAAACACCCATTGTAACACGCTACAAAGCTGGTAGTTTTTGGCTGCTCAATTCTTTTGCGCAATTTACATCCAGGGGTTAATTAAGCGTTGTTCTGCTGTTGTGGTGACTAAAATAAATCGCCTTTTTCACTGGCAAAAAAGACGTTTTGCCTGTAGCATAATTCATAACCGTAGGTTAATTACAAGTTTTTCTCTTGTTGTGTAGTTTAAAATACAAGCCATTGTAACACGCTACAAAGCTGGTAGATTTTGGTTGCTGAATTATTTTGCGCAATTTACATCCAAAGGTTACCTGAGTATTTTCTGCAGTTGTACTCAGTAAAAGAAATTTTGTTTTTTCACCGCCACAGAAGAAATTCTGTAGCAAAATTCATATCCGAAGGTTAATAAGCCTGTTTGTGCTTTTATTCAGTAAAATACACAGATTTTTAAACGGCACATACAAGTCAATTTTTCCTGCCCATTTGTGGAGCGCAATTTTACCCAAAGGGGTTACCCAAGCTTCTTAGTGGGTTCATTTGGAGTCAAATACAGGGTGTGTATTTATCATATACAGATATCTTCATCAAACAGTGTCTGTACATTTTAGAACAAACAGTATGTCAGACAGAGAGGTGGCAGGCTCTTCACCTGCGAGTGGCAGTGGCATAACATTCTTGGAGCAGGCCCAGGTTGCAGCACAGCAAGGGACGTCGCAGCAGGGGTCACTGGGTGGGCACAACTGCCGCTGTCATCTAGCGGCCGTGTGCTGACTACCCAACCCAAGGGTTCTTGATTGTTGACTCGGTCATCCACTTCCTCCCAGATGACATCTGACAACCCCAGCCAAGAGTCGGTGGGAACGTCAGACACAACCCTTAGTTGGCATGGCCCAGGAGCTGGTCAGCGGCCCTCACCTGTCCTCAACCCGCCTCTGTCCCATCCGGTTCCTGAGCCAGAGATCTATTTATGTGGTCTGGACTCAGCGCCACTATATAGCGAGGATGAACAATTTGAGGAGGGGGGTCAGCAGCTACGTGGCAGCGAAGAAATAGGGCCAAAAATCCCCTGCTTCTTGCAGTAGGGGGGCAAAGTATAGACGTGGAGAGTGGCATGGGAGGTCATGTTGTGAGGGGTCAGCCTCTGCATACCAAGGCCGGTGATGAGGACAGCAGTGACAATGAAACAAAATAGATGTTTGATGTAGCCGACCGCACTTGGGGGCCGGGTGAAGCAAGGGCTTCATCATCGTCAGGAAAAAGAGGGCGTCAGCTTGCGCGTCAGGCAGCGGCGCAGCCAGCAAGTGGGTTGTGTGGCCGTGAGTCAACAGGGTAGCAGCAGTGTGGGGTCGGGAGCAACCCAGCCACGGGGTGAAAACCCCTTCGCAGGTCCAAGAAAGTAGCGGCACAGGGGTCAGCGAGGAGCGGCGGTAGTAGTCCACTCAGTGCGGAGCGTTCGCGGTAAAATCAGATACTCGGCGGTTTGGCAGTTCTTTGCTAAGACACCGGAGGAGCCGAATATGGGTATATGTAGAATCTGTGGGCAGAAAGTGAAGCGTGGTCAGGGAGCTAACGTTGGCACCACGGCCCTGCGTCAACACATGCAGAGTCACCATCCGGTGGCCTGGGAGAAATGTGGCTCAGATGTGGTGGTCCATCCTGTCGCCGCAGCAACAGCCAGCAGCGCCCCAGCGGACCATGCCATTGCAGCCAGTCAAGGCTCCACCACCTCTGCAGAAGGGAGCTGTTTCTCTTTGACAAAAATCTCTGGTCCAGATGCCCCCTGCTCCTCGCTACTCATGGCGCCACAGTCTTTCAGCGAGGCGATTGCAAAGAGACAACAGTATGCGTCCAACGATCCTAAGGTGCAGAAGCTGACCGTACTCCTGTCCAAGTTGTTGGTGCTGCAGTCCCTCCCTTTCCAAATGGTGGACTCTGCACCATTCAGAGAACTAATGGCTTGTGCCGAGCCGAGAAGGAGAGTACCAAGCCGAAATTTCTTTTACAAAAAGGCCGTACCAGCACTTCAAAAATATTTATAACAGAAGGTGGGCCATCCTTGAGCTTAGGGTTTGTTCCAAGGTGCACGCAGCGCGGACGACTGGAGCTGTAACTCCCAAATCAGGGCCAGTACATGTCCTTTACGGCCCCTGGGTGAATGTGCTTCCGGCCCAGGCACACCAACAACTTGGACAGGAGACGGCGCTTTCTCCTCCACGTTGTCAAACTGCGGCTCCTGCGCCAATGTCCGCCTCCTCCTCCTCCACCACCCCCACCATCTCACCCTCCACAAAGTTACTGCTTCCATCATACCACATGTGTAGGGCACAGCGGTGTCACGCAGTTCTACACCTGGCTTGCCTCGGAGAACAAAGGGTCACACAGGGGAGGAACTGCCCGCGTCATGCAGCAAGAAATCAATTTGTGACTTTCTCCGCGCCAACTGCAAACCGGAACCATGGTGATGGACAATGGGAGTAACATGGTGTCCGCGCTGCACCGAGGAGGGATGGTCCATGCGCCCTGCATGGCGCATGTGTTCAATCTGGTTGTGAAAAGGTTCATGAAGTCTTCCACCGATCTTCAAAGGATTCTGAAAATGGCCAGGAAGCTGTGCATGCACTTCATCCATTCCTACAAAGCCAGGAACACCCTCCTTGAGTTGCAGCGGCAGAACGTCCTCCCCCAACACACTCTGATATGCGATGGTTCCACCCGTTGGAATTCCAGCCTGCACATGTTGGACGAACTGTATGAACAGAGAAAGGCCATTAACAATTTTTTGATGATCCAGGCGGACAGGAGTACTCCTCTGTGTAACTTTGATGTCAGCCAGTGGCAGCTCATGCGTGACCCCTGCCGTTTGTTGAGGCCATTCGAGGAGGCCACGTTATTTGTCAGTCGCCAGGACTACGGGATAATAATGTCATTCCCCCTGCTTCATGTCCCGGAACAGATGCTGAAAAATCTGTCTGGGCAGGGGACTGGAGACGTGGCGACTACATCTACCGGCCACATGAGTCCTGTGGGGACTGAAATGGAGGAGGAGGAGGACAGTGGAGCAGAAGCATTGTCTGGTGAAATGAGTGGATTTTCTACCCAGGTACAAGAGAGGAGGGCAGGAGCAGCTGAAGGAGGTAGATGGAGATGAGGAAGATTAGACAGATGACCCGCAAGCACCGTGGCAGTATACAGTGGAGATGGAGGCAGGGAGCCCCTCGTAGTCACTTGTGCAGATGGCCCGCAGCATGCTGATTTGCCTGGCTAGTAACAGCTGAATAGTCAGCATCCGGCAGAGGGATGACTTCTGGCTCTCCACCCTATTGGACCCTCGCTACCCGGTCCCCAAAAAGGAAGCCTTTTTCCCAGCTATTGAAAAGGGGGGGACAAATCAAATACTATAAGGGAATTTCCCCCATTTGTCAGTTGGCCGCTGCCTATGTGCGGCATCGTCCCTCCTCTGACAGGTCTGACCGGGGTTTCTTCAGCACTCACATACTACTGCCGCGGCTGCTTGGGGAAGGTGATGGAGTAGGAGCAGTACCAGCTCCATCAGCAGCAACCTAAGTCTGGAGTCACTGATGAGCAGCTTCCTTCACCCGCCTAGTGAGGGGGGTCGCCCGCAGCAGCAGCAGCAGCAGCACCCGCAGGACCTGGAGCCCGCCCTGAAACCAACAGGGTGGCCTACTTGGTCAGCACTCTGCCACCCCAGTTTAGAAGATCCGTTGGACTACTGGCAGCCAAAATGGATGTGTACCTGCAACTTGCCGATTTGCAGTGGAGAAGCTGTCCTGCCCGGCCAGTAGTGTGGCATCAGATGGGTGTTTAGTGTGGCGGGGCCATGGTTACCCCAAGGAGAACCCGCTTGTCCACGGGAAATGTGGAACTACTGACCTTTGTCAACATGAATCAGGCGTGGATTGTCCAGGATTTCCACACACCAATGCCTTAGGTGTCAAACTACATCAGCCATGATGCCTCATCCAAACTGTAAGAAATGAGTCTGGGTTCAAACTACCTGCCTCAGCCACTATTTTGATGCCACCACCCCCTGATTTCCACACCTCTGCTGACAATTTCTCATCTGCCACCAACCATCTTTACTAGGGACTGGTTTTGCCATCCACCTCCACACTGTCATTGTGCCACTCTATGACCTCATGCTGCTGCTGCTGTTGCTGGTGCCGACACAACCACACTTTGTCAGTGTGCCACTCTGTGGCCTCCACCAGTTTTTGCCACCTCCAGAATGTCATTGTGCCACTCTCTGACCTCATGCTGCTGCTGTTGTTGCTGCTGCTGTGACCTCCACACTGTGTCATTGTGCCACTGTCTGACCTCATGCTGCTGCCACCGTCACCTCCACTCTCTGTCATTGTGTCACTCTGTGGCCTACTACTGTTTTGCCACCTCCAGAATGTCATTGTGCCACTGTCTGACCTCATGCTGCTGCTGCCGTGACCTCCACTCTCTGTCATTGTGTCACTCTGTGGCCTACTACTGTTTTGCCACCTCCAGAATGTCATTGTGCCACTGTCTGACCTCATGCTGCTGCTGCCGTGACCTCCACACTGTGTCATTGTGCCACTCTGTGGCCTACTCCAGTTTTTGCCACCTCCAGAATGTCATTGTGCCACTGTCTGACCTCATGCTGCTGCTGTGGCTGCTGCCGTAACCTCCACACTGTGTCATTGTGCCACTCTGTGGCCTACTCCAGTTTTTGCCACCTCCAGAATGTCATTGTGCCACTGTCTGACCTCATGCTGCTGCCACCGTCACCTCCACTCTCTGTCATTGTGCCACTCTGTGGCCTACTACTGTTTTGCCACCTCCAGAATGTCATTGTGCCACTGTCTGACCTCATGCTGCTGCTGCCGTAACCTCCACACTGTGTCATTGTGCCACTCTGTGGCCTACTCCTGTTTTTGCCACCTCCAGAATGTCATTGTGCCACTCTCTGACCTCATGCTGCTGTGGCTGCTGCCGTCACCTCCACACTCTGTCACTAATGTTGCCACCTGAGCTCTCAGCTTGTTTTTTTCCAGCTTTCGCTGGCATGACTTTATCAGGCTACATTCCCGCTTGAGTTTTTTGGTCAGTTTTGCCCTCTTAAGTGCCCAGGGAATTTTAGAGTGAAGCAATTCTAAGAGCGGCAGCAGTCATGTGCGTGTCATACTAAAACACAACATTGTATGAAGACCAAACCAAGCTCCCTCTGCATATTAAGCATGGCACAACGTTCTACAGCACCCTGCAGGCTCTGTGCAGCCTGGAAATAGCTGTTTTTTAACGTGATTTGTTCCGAAGTAATTCGTACCGTATTTTTTTTTTGTCGAGAAATTCGGCAAAGTGACCGAACCGAATTTTTGAGAAACTCGCCCATCTCTAATTATTGTAAGACATCTACACCCAATAAGTTTATCTTGGTCTCATCAGACCACAAGATATGGTTCCAGTAATCCATGTCCTTAGTCTGCTTGTCTTCAGCAAACTGTTTGCCGACTTTCTTGTGTATCATCTTTAGAAGATGCTTCCTTCTGTAAGAGCCTGGAGCTAGTGAGAGACAGGGTGTGGTTCCAAGACTGAAGTGTGTCCGTTTGTAGAGGAAAGAGCTCTGTGCTGGATGTGATCTGTGTGCTCTGCCATTTCATGGAGGACTGAAACCCACTACTGACGCATTCAAGCGGGTGAGATCCCCAAGCACTGGCGAAGAATCTTTATGTGACTGTTAAAGCTGATGTAAGCTGTTGTTTTCCATTTGATATCCACTGTACCAGACTTACCGTCAGTGGGTGTTGTGTGGAAAAATAAACCACCTGTGTTATACCTGAGAATTTGCTTGCCAGTCTGCTTAACCTGAGGTTACCGTTTGATCTACATCCTACAATATATATATACTGTTTATGTTTGCTCTTTTTACAGCTGTAGCAAAGATAAACTTGACAGATCATGATGTCATGGGACAGAATGTTGTCTCCACTTTTTCAGTTTTTTTCAATGGCTTTTGTTGTAATCTAAGAAAAGATAACATAGAAAGCCACAATATCAATATTAAGTTAAACCTGCCACATCCATAAATCACATCAGCAAGTTCTGATAACTCAATGCACACTATAGTTTAACCAGTCTTGTTAGCCAAGCATCTCCAAGTGGTTGTAAAAAATGCTTTGACTGGGACCACGTGGGGTCTCTCTATGAACCCATAATTAATTGACATATGGCAGACACTTTTAATCAGTACCCTAAACACTCTTTCCTAAAGAGGTTTACTTAGCAACATACTTCCTTTAAAAATCTCATGCTTCTCTGAAGCCGTCCATCGCTAATTATACACTCATTCATAGAAAAGAACCATCAATATGACAGTCTTAACTAACAAACCAGATACATGACTTAAAAAAGTGTGATACAGAAGGCAAAATAATTTGTGCATTTGCAACAACAACCATAATCATTCAATCTGAGCATCTATACATAGTTTTAGTAGATCAGTAGCCAAATGATCCAACATAGTGCCGAATGGCCAGTGAGAACTATGTAAAACTTTTCAATGATGGTCTAAGGGAATGGCTGAAATTAGCTGTTTTAGTCAATGCTCATGTCCTCTGTATGGTTAGTTTACAGCTTCCTACTATCCTCATAAGATTTATCTAAAGTTTATTGTGGTTCCATTCTCCAAATGTCAAATCTTTATAAAAGAAATACTTTTAATTGTCCTTGTTGTAGTCGTAGAAAACCCACATACAGTCAAGAGTTAACACGTCACAAATATAATTAGTCCATTGAGAATCTACTTGTATATATTAACAGAAACACATTTATTTAACAATATACTTGTGTATAAAAGTTACAGTATGTAGCCTACTGTGGTTGTTCTTAATTGTTACAATTCTTATCCTTTTTTTTTTTTTTAACTAAATTTTACACAAAGTCTACAAATTTAAAGAAAACCAGATATTTTTTATTGCCCAATAAATGAGTTTTATGAGATTTTCATAAAACTTGCTAATGCCTGGGAATGTGTTCAAATAAAAAATTAACCAGTTCCAGTACCACCGAAGAACTGGGTCCCACTACCAGTCCCCTAGCCCTAACTTAACGTTCATGACTCACGTGACCGTGCTGACAAGCATTAGCCTCAATGATTACATGCTGTACACTGAGCTCATGGTCACCCTAGAAATGAACATGAAGTCACTACTGGAGGACCATCTGGGAATATCGAATATCCACTGGTGCTGGTACAACAGCAGGAGCGGTGAGTATGGGCTATTTTTTTTTAATGCAGTTCCAGTACTATACTCAAAATTCTCTGGAAAAACTAGAATAAGGATGCACAGCGCATTCAGATGCAGCCAAGAACTGCGGAGGGACGCAGCATCTTTAGATTTTATGGACATGAGGTTTTGCTGGTGGTGAACTGCATATTCATTTGACTCTTTAGCGAGCAATTTAAAAACCACTTATGCAGCATCCTGCCATGGTTATCCAATGCATTACAGCCGCATGGTGATTACAACCTGAATGCTCTAGGTATCCTTGTCCATAGCACTGGAATCACTCAAAGCATTTGATCCATTTTTGCCCAAAGCATTGCAACCAGATGTAAATCTAAGTAATGTGGCAAGAAAAAGAGAAAGTCTTCATGAACAGTGGCCCAGATGTATGTATGTAAGTTGCTGCACCTGTTTTCTGGCCTAGGTTACAAAGTAACATAGGACGACCTGTATGTATGGGGCTGCGCCAGTTTCCTGGTGTTCTTTCAGCCAAAAACTGGTGCAGTCCTGTTCTCTAGATGTATGAGCAGGCGCACTCCAAAATCAGGTGCATTTTGCAGCACCTGCGGCACTTTGTTATGCCCCCAAAATGTGGGGGCGTTCAGGAGACGTGTCACAGCACAACCATATGATTCTACACATTTATGACTGGAGGACGGCAAAACTAGATATATTACTGCTGGAACAGCCAGGCCAAGTTAAAAGTGGTTTACCTGAGCCTGAGTTGTCGTAGTGGAACTAAAAAGCACCAAATCTATGACTCACAGTAGAACAGGTCCATACATTCTGACGCATTCTACACTGCTTTAAAGCTACTTAGTACTGGCCTCTTTGTGCCTAGATCATACATGTCACCCATAGTGTATATCCATCAAGTTCAACCAAGGGTAGGGAATGATGTGGATGAAAGGAAGGGCATAGGGAATGATTAAGCTTTGTTTCCCCTACTGATGCAGACTTTAGAACACATAAGACAAGAAGCAATATACTTAGAGGAATATTTCATTCCGGATTCTAAAGTTGCTATCAGACTGGATCCGGATGTTTTATATGACTATAAGTATTAATTATTTAGTTGTAAGTAGTTACCTAAGCTTTATTCAAAACCCTCAACTGTTCCTGCTATGACCAGCTCCACTTACAACAGAGCACATTATCAAGTGCTTTGAGACACTTTCAGTTGTAACCATATACCCTACACCATTGCAGCTCTGCCTGCAACAGTTTAGATAACGACACCTTTCATACATCTTGGCCAGTGTTTTAAATTTTAGGGTTTAGGGTTAAAATGCAATATGATCTAGTTAGGGTGTTTTTTCTCCACAGTTTTCTCTGTAGAACTTCAAACATAAAAAATGCTAAACACTAAAAATGCCACAAAAACACTTTTAAAAAATAGCCTAAAAAGACACTTTTTAATTTTCTTTTACATGGTTATAAAATGTGGAGAAAAATTTGTGTAGGCTGAAAACTCTCAAGCTTGAGGTTAACTTGAAGTCAAAGGCAAATCTAACCCTAAAATTCACATCCCACTACGCCCAACGCGTCTTCGTAATCCATGCCTTTGAATCAATGAAATTCTTTAGGCATTTCTACTTTCATTCAGGGCCATTTTTTACTTAGTCAATAGTTTCCCTTTAAAATTGGGATTTCACAATATCAATTTTCCAATACCACTGGAGTTGAGCTTTTCTTCAATAGACCACCATTGTTTTTTTTCCACCTAAAAATAAGTGTGTTGTGTTTTTGATTTTTTTTATGGATTTTTTTCATTCTATACATCATGGAATTAAAAGAGGAATCACTTAATCACATGATCTACAAATTACATGATTTCTTATTGGGGAAATTTGCAATATAATAAAAATACTTAAACACATTTTAGAAAAAACAGCACACAAGAATGTATGAATCATGTGGAACAAATGGCAAGCAGTTTACAGGGTATTTTTTCAGCCAAAGGAGGCCATGAAAACAGGATGTGTAAAGGAAGCCTAGAGAGTTTTCTAAGACCACTCCTTTTTTATATGCCATTTTAAGTCCCATCGGCATCATACCAGGATCAGGACCAAAGAGCCACTAAAAAGAAAACTTGTCATTTTGGCAGGCACAGTCCATACAAGTGTGCAGTGTTGGACTGTGGTGCCTAGGACCCACCAGAGGAGTTGATTCTAGGGGCCCACCAGTTGAGCGTTTTCTGTGCGCACCGGTGAAGTTGATTTCAGGGGCCCACCCTACAGCTACTGTAAATGACTGTACATAATATGCTCTGCATCTTGCTTTTTGCTTTTTGCTTTTTTGCAGATAAAAACAACTCCAGGTTTACCATGCTAAGAGGCCCACCGGGGGCTTCCCCTATTCCTCTGTGGGCTAGTTCAAACCTGCAAGTGTGTAATGTATGGCCAGCTGTTGCCTTTCCTCAGCAATATAATCTGATTTTTAGAGGTTTCTGAAGCTGATCCCTTATTGATAACCTGGTTAAATCATTTAAAAGAGGGATCACTAGTTGCAGACACAATGGGGATGAAACTGTACTGGAATGCCAGTCTGTGTAGTTTCCAACTTGATAGAAAGTCTAATTGCTGTCTAGCTGCAATACTGTGCATCCATTCACAATCAAATTGCTTGGAGCTGCAGTCACATTGAAAACCACAATGCTGAGCATGTCAGCACAGTTTTGGACATAACACAGCAGTATCTTATTGAAATGTGTGAACCTGGCCTTAAAAGGGTTTCTCACTATACTGTTTTACAGAGCCACAGGCAGCTTCAGGCTCCCCCTTCCTGGTCAGGCTATGGACGGTTCTACAGCAGCGATTGGCAAATGAGCTGTGTTATTCCTAGCTGATCCTGTTACAGTGACATGAGTGCAGGAGGTTTATAAACTTTAATGCATGAGACTTCATAGATCTAAAGCGTTAATACTTTTCAGTAAGTGATGTTAACAATCTCCCATCTTCTAAAACACAGGTGTCAAACTGCCGGCCCTCCAGATGTTGGGAAACTACAACTCCCATCATGCATTTGTATAATCTATAATAGTGGGCATGATGGGAGTTGTAGTTTCCCAACAGCTGGAGGGCCGGCACCCCTGTTCTAAGATAAGGAACAGAGCACGGAGGGACATAACCACTGCAACACTCTGTAAGAGCAAAGAAAGGTGTCTGGTAACTAGGGAAGCCTGTGTGCAAAAGAAGGAGATAAGATCTGCTCCTAAATTTAAAGAGAAGCAAAATCACAAAAGCAATGTACGGGGTAATAGTCTTTATTTACCTTTGCTTACTTGTTTAAAGCTAATCAATAAGATGAGAATACCCAAGTGCATAGGTTATGTCGGAATTTACACTTCAATCAACCTTTGCTTAAAGGGGTGTTTCAATATTTTCAAACGTTTATCAGTCTGTCAGGGATGATTACAAATAGAACCAGAAAAATGAAACTCACCTTTTTAACCCACTGGCTCCACGCTACCGCAGCTCCCTCTTATCATGGTTGGTGACATCATGATCAGTCTTGATGTGACTCTCCAGCTATTCAAAGGCTGCAGCAGTGTCTTGCTGGATATACAGGCCTATGATTGGCTGAACACTGCTTGTGAAATTATCAGTGGGTATACCAGGATCAACGGCATCAGCGCAAAAGGAGCAAATTTAAAAAGGGAGATTTTTTATTTTTCTATTTTCAATGATCTTCGATGGACTGATCAGCTTTTGAAAATATTGGAATGCCCTTTTAACTACATGCCAAAGGGCTCTGACCATCAACTCACTTGAGGCAGTTTGTTTATGATTAGTTTTGCTCAAATAGGGTAGGTCCCTGGTCAGTACAACATTGGTTCATGTTTTATTTATTTTATTTTTGTTAATATAGGGCTGATATATTCCACAGCGCAATACAGAGATAGTGATTATTCACATTGGTCTCTGTCTCCAAAGGAACTCAGTTTTAATTCAAAATTAACCTATTGATATGTTTTTGGAGTGTGGGGGAAACTGGAGTAACCAGAGGAAACCCACTTAATCGCATGGAGAACATACAAAATCCAGGAAATATTTTTCTCTAGCTCTGATCCTAAATTGTGCTTGGATTTTTTTATGGGTTTTTATGAATTAACTTACCCTTGTGCAGGGCTAGGGTATGACATCACTTTTGGACTAACACATTTCTATTTAAGCCATGTGGCCATGGATGTGGATATGTGAAAATTTCTTTTATCCCTAAGAATGTTGTAAATGTAATACAGTATATACTCGAGTATAAACCGCCCCGATTATAAGCCGAGGAACCTACTTTTGCCACATAAACTGGGAAAGCTTATTGACTCGAGTATAAGCCTAGGGTATAAAATGCAGCGGCCACTGGTGAATTTTAAAAATTGATACCAATAAAATTATATATGCAGATATAGGCAGCTTAATGTCCCCCATAGGCAGATATAGGCAGTTAAATGTCCCCCATAGGCAAGTATAGGCAGTTTAATGTCCCCCATAGGCAGGTATAGGTAGGCATAGACAGTTTAATGTCCCCAATAGGCAGATATAGGCTGGTATAGGTCGTAATAGGCAGGTATAGGCAGCTATATGTCCCCATAGGCAGGTTATAGGCAGGTATAGGTCCCCCTAGGCAGGTTATAGGAAGGTATAGGTCCCCCTAGGCAGGTATAGGTCCCCCCAGGCAGGCTATAGGCAGGTATAGGTCCCCCCAGGCAGGCTATAAGCAGGTATAAGTCCCCCTAGGCAGGCTATAGGTCCCTCTAAACAGGTTAAAGGCAGGTATAGGCAGGGGTTTAAAACAAAAAAAAACCCACTTACCTGGCTCCCCGCTGCTCCGCCTCCAGCGCGCTCTCCTCCGTCTTCTCGGCACAGGCGGGTGATGTCATTAGGCCGCGCACGCAGCGTGATGACACACGCTGCCTGTGTCGGAAACTCCGGACAGCCGTGAGTCTGCGGCCACCCGGAGTCCACTGCGGAGCAGGTAGCGCTCGCTCTCTGCTCAGCAGTGGTATCTCTTCTCCTGAATGCGCTCCGGAGGGGAAGAGATCGCTGACAGCGCCTGGGCCACCGCAGTTCCCGACGCTGTCAGCTGTACTCGGCAATCAGTTATATGCGCTCCCAGAGGAGTCGCATATAACTGAAGCGTCCCTGTCGGCGCACGGGCCATCGCAGCGCCCGAGTGCCGACAGTGACTCGAGTATAAGCCGAGGTCGGATTTTTCATAGAAATTATATTACTTTTTTCCAATACATGTCATTAGCAAATCAGAGAGTTTACCTCAGAATTACAGGGACACAGGTTTTATTTTTACATTCTTAGGCATAGATCCTTAGGCTATGTTCACACGGTGTATTTTCAGGGCGTAATTACGCCCCGCAATTACGCCGTGTGGAGGGGGGCGGGGTGGGAGCGGAGGGCCGGCCCATAGACATTCATTACCAGCGCATATACGCCACTGGTAATTCACATGTCACTTATCTCCCCCCTCGGCGTATTCGCCGAGCAGGGAGAGGAGACGTAATCCATAGTTCTTTATGAGAACTGTGGATTACCGTAATGACTGGGACGTATTCCAGCCGTAATTTGCGCACTCCGGCGTGTAATTACGGACTGAAATATGTCCAATTTTAAGCTGTGTGAACATAGCCTTATCTAGTAGGATTCCTTCTGTTGGGAGATACCAACTATGCAGCGGGAACTCAGGATATAGTTGTTTGTATAGGATAATCTGAGTCTCTCACTAAATACACTGCAGCAGGCACACGGAGGGCATAGTGTGACAGGGTTTAAAGTCATCTAAATTACACTGCTGCTAGTGTTATAGCCAGCATGTTCCATAGATAGACAGGTAGACACACTGGAAAGCCCAGAGCTTACCAGTGTGCTCATGATGTAGACATCCTTGCTCCCCCTTTCACAGTGGACTCTCCCTGCTCAGAAGCAGTTAGCTAGAAGGATCACTATGAAGCCGTCATGTGCCGACTTGGCCCAACTTCAGTCCCTTCTTAAAGGGCCAGCACTTTAAAAAAAAAAATGAATTACAGGTGCATTGAAATTAATTTCATTTTCCTAATGAAGCATATTTATGGAAGTGTTTGTACTTTAGTCTCCTGTTATTTCATGAGGTGTCCCTGGAAGTGATAGGTTCTGTTTAATGCAATCATTGCATTGAAAGTGGAATTCCTCCTTGAAGGTAAGATAATTTTCTTTCTACAGTTCGGAGGCAGGAGGTTTTGTCTGATTAGTGTTCTTCCATTTTTATCTTCCTAGCATCAATAGATATGCATAAGGTTCTGCTGACTGGTGGACCCAAAAAACTAGAAAAAGGAAGACTCTCAATAAAAGTAGTGCAATTATATTGTTTATTTAAATGTCACAGGACAAGAATTTAATATGACAGCTCTGTATCATCATCATGAAAGTAATGATACAGGTTGCTATTCCAATCGTAACATACTACAAAATTATCGATAGCATGATTCCCTAATATAGCCCCACTCTCGAATTTTAACATAAGAAAAACATAAGAAAAAAGTGAGTAGTAATTTAGGAGTCAACAATGTTGCCAGTATCATGGGCCCTGAATTTGGATTTGAACGGAAAAATCTGCTTGGAGTCTATGTTCTCCCAGTTACTGTATATTTCAGGTTCTCCGGTTTTCTTCCATACTCCAAGAGCTTACTGATATTTTCTTGATCAAATTTAATTTTTTTGCATTTGTTTAATTTGTCTGAGATAGTGAAAATTTAGATGTGGGACCATTAAAACATGGTTTAAATACAAATAGTGGGGTTCCCTGCAGGAAATGTTTCCAGTTGGTTTTTTTTTGGGATTGGTTTTAAAAATTTTTAAAATCCACATTAAAACCATTCCAAAGACATTAATTGAAAACCCCAGTTGTGCCCCAAAAGCCGATTTTCTTGGGGGTTGGTTTTAAAAAAGACTCCTTTTTTGCAAAAACTTAGAAATGTTAAATAATCCCGTATTTTAAGAAAAACAAAACAAAACAGTCTGTGAGAAAAACCCGCAGAAAAAAAGGACCTAAAAGTCACTTTAACAGCAATATCAAATATAACGACAAGGCCCTTAGGTTCAGAATTGACATTAATTTGTATTGGGTGTATGGACTCAGTCTGACATTTTCTGTCTGCTTGTGGAACGTGATGGAGAAATAAAATATGAATGAATATGTAAAATTTCAGAAAGGTGAATATCTCTCCTTGAGGAGAGCACCATACAGGTGTGTGGAGTTTTGAGATTGTCTTTTTGCCCTCCACTCGCATCTATATACAAGGCATTTGGGAAAGGAGCTGAAGTCGTGCCCTCTGTTGGATGTAACAAAACCCCAAATTTTCTTTGATTCATGAATCTTTAAAAAACAAAAGGGATTTAGCCAAACCATAAATCATCTGCATACAGCCTTTCTGGGTTTTTCCCCCCATCAAAGCAGACAAATTTTGGGAGGTGGGGTTTGGGGGGCAATGAGTATTCAATAGAAGGGTGAGCTTCTCAGTCCTTTCCCCTAATGCCTTATTTAAAAATTTTAGTAGTAGTTTTACAAGGACTGTCTCATTTTAAAACCCAAAATTTCTAGGGGCTTTTTGGGGTTTGGGCCAGTTGCCCGAAGGTACTGAAATAATGTTACAATTTTTAACAAAAAGATTTAAAAATTTAAAAATAAGGATCATAAAGACAGGATGCGTTAAAAAAATTAACCCCATAAAAGTTGAGACAAAAATAACAGCCAAGAAAAGAAGTATAATAGGAGAGCGGAGAGGGTTCCCGGGGGTTTCTTTTGTTGGAATTAATTTAAATGGTTTACACATTGTATTATTTTTTTAGTGTAAAACAAGCTTAGAAATGGTGCAAAGGATTTTAATTAAGTAGACATAATAAGAAATTACTTCTTAAACTTCGGGTATTTAATGTGGTGGGAATCAATCTCATAATGAGACTCACTGGATTGCTTTACACCCGAACTTTCCCCAAATTTAGAGTAGGGTTTTGTCCAGATACTAGATAAAACAAACCTAGAGTAACCATGCTAGTTGGCACAGGATCATAGACATTATTAAACATTATAACAAATTACAGCCAACCAAGCAGTCATATGCAAGAATTATTTGAAATTTTATTAAAAAAAAAAGGGCCGGGGGGTCATATAGTTGTTGGAGTGCAAAACAGGAATGATGGGCCAGGGGAAGGGTGACACCAAAAACTATTCAATCTGAAAGCAAAGCTGTAGAAAAAAGAACTGACCATAACTAACTTACCCTGAATCTTTCTCAGACCTATTGCTGTCCCTGACACTAGATCGACAATGCTATTCTGTCCCTAAGATTTAAAAAAAAAAAATCACCACAAACATATATAGTGCTGAGAAAGTAGAACAACTATCACTGCAGAAAATATTTCTCAACTAAAATATAACCTTTAATGAAAATTATTAAAATATAATGTATAACATGTCCCCCCCAAATTAGTCCAAACAAACCAAATAATACAGAGTTATAAACCAATCAAAGGGGATGAGGACTAGGGAGATTAATAATATAAAGTCATAACCCCCCTAAACCCATTTCAGCGGGGGGCATTGCCCTGAAAAGAGGGCCCACTAAAATGTCAAATCCCCCAAAAATCCAAAAAAAAATCAATAATGCACTCAAAAAAAACGATAACGAAACCCTGAAAAACAGTCCCTACGCGTTTCCCCATCAATCTGAAGATTCATTAGGGGACAAAAAATAATGACAATAAATTAATAATAAAAGTAGAATGAGAATAAGAAATAGTCCAGAATTAAGATAAAAACAAATGGGCCCCATTTAAAGGATAAAGCATAAAAATACTTGCTATTGCCCCCGTATGATAAACCGTGGGACCTGTGATGGGGGGAGGCCCTCTTTTCTTTGTCCTTTCTGATAAAAGCCCCAATCGCCCTGCCCTGGGACTCATCTCACAAGGGGCCACATGGGGTTTCCCTTCCCATTTTGGGTCGTCTAAGATTCATGATTGAGTTTTTTTGCCCCGGAAAAGTCACGAAAATATATTTTGGGTTGATAACTTAACAAGGCTAAAAAAGTGTTGGTATAAAATTTTTTATATTTTTTTTTTTGGGGAAAAAAAACGCAGCAGTTTTTGGGGTCAAAAAAAACGTAGTTACCAGTTCTGTAAAATGGTTTAACATTCATTCAAAGCTGGGTAAGTCCCCGCAAACACTTTTTTAAGTGCCAAAAATTTCTGGGGGCTTGACCCAATTTTTAGAAATTTGACAAAATTTTATGATCTTTGAGCCAAACCTGGGGCCCGAAAAGTGGAAAGCCGAATGGTTAAAGGTGGGGCCCCGAGCCGGCTTGTCTATTGGCTCTACCTGCCCGATTATAAAGAGAAGAACGCAGGCCGGGGGAAAGGTGGTGCCTGAGCCCAATTTGGTATTGGTCTACATGCCTGTATTTTGACCGCAGAAACAGCCCCCGGGTAAAGGGGGTGCCTGGCAGACTTTTGGTATTGCTTTTACTGCCTGTATTTGACGCGGAAAAACAGCCCCCAGGGGAAAAAGGGGGGGGGGGGCCCCGGCCCGATTGGGTATTGGTCTAACTGCCCTGTTTGGACCTGCGAAGAAAGCCAGCCAGGGGGAAAGGGGGTGCCTAGCCAGGAATTGTGGATTGCTCTACATGCCCCGTAAAGATGACCTGCAGAAAAACAGCCCGGCCCGGGGAAAGGGGTGCCCGAGCCAACTTGTGGTATTGGTCTAAAATGCCCCGTATTGGATCAAAAAGACAGCCGACCCGGGTAAGGTGTGCCTGGCAACTTGTGGTATTGGGCCACATGCCCTGTATGTATGAAAACCCGCAGAAAAAAACCAGCCAATTTGGTATTTTTAAGGTTTTTGCTGAGCCGACCAAAAAATTGTGGGTTGTGGTATTGGTTACCTGCCCCGTATGTATATTTCAGAAAAAACAGCCCAAACCGGGTAAAGGTGGGCCTGAACCCGACTTGTGGATTGGGTCTACACTGCCCCTTTTGTATGATGGAAGAACAACCAGGGTAAAAGGTGGTGCCTGAGCCGGTTGTGGTATTGGCACTACACTGCCCCGATGATGACCCGCGAAGAACACAGCCAGGGTAAAAGGGTGGTGCCTGAGCCAGCTTGTGGTTTGGGCCCCCATGCCCCGTATTAGGACCTACAGAAGAAAAGCTTAAAATTTTGGTACATTTACCCTCCCTTAAAGCCTTTTGAATGGCCTTTTAGGCCAGCTTTTCATACAGGGTTCCCCTTGTCTGTGGGGTTTTTTTACGTGAAGAAAAGTTGAAAAAAACATACTGTGTGGCCTTTCCTTCTTTATATTAGCCCCCAATGGGTGATATTTGAATTGTTTGTTTAAAAGGGCATTGGATATAATATTGAAAAGTTTTTGAAAATTTATATTTCCCAATTTGGCCAAAGGTTAAACACAATGTAAACAGGTTTTAGTTAAAAAAAAAAAAAAAAAAAACAAAAAATTTTTTTAAAAACACTCAAAAAATGTAAGCCCCGGGGTTCAAGCATTGGCCCAGTATAAGAAAAGGGCAAGCCTTTTTGTTTTTTGATTTTATTTGTGGTAAGTTTTAGGCTATTTTCCAACGGTTAACTATGCATTTGTCCCAGTACCCCCCGCATTACCCGGTTGTTGGGGAGCTTGCGTATCGGGGTACTCCCATGGCTTTGGAGGTTGGCCCCCCGCGGAACCCATAGACTTTTCATTACTCGCGGGCTTAAGAAATGTGAATTAAATGAATTCAATTATTCCTTGTCGTACAATACGATTTTAATTTTAGAGCGGGGAGAGGGGGGGCATAATATAGTTTTATGGAACTTTCGAATTACCGAAAATGGTTGGGGGTTTTCGCTATATTAGGCAAAAAAAGTTTAGGGGCCTTTTTTTTTTTTTTTTTTTTCCAATACGTGCGAAATGGGGTCCCAAAAAAACCCCGAAAGGGAAATTTTGGGGGGAACATGTATGATCGGGGTTTCCCGCCTGTTTTTTGGGCATAACCTGTCCCCTCCCAGCCAAAAATCCGGGGCGGACGCGGGGATTCGTGAGGGGAAAAAAGGGGAAAAAAAAGGGGGTTTCCCCTTTTCAGCGGGCCCCCCGCTTTGAAGGGGGGGGCGGTGGGCGCGGTGTGGGCGGGGGTGGGGTTTCCGGGGGGGGGGAGGGGGCCTTTCGCTCGAAAACTCCGGGCATTCCGATGGGAGTCGGAAAAAGGAGGGGCAAAAAAGCAGCGCTCGACCCCCCGGGACAGGCAGCCTGGTTTTTTTTGGTTTTAAATTCGGCGTTTGGAAGGGGAAGCAGGATGGAACATGAAGGAAAAAAAAAGAAGATCCCCTACAGAAATTCGGCGTCCGCTTTGTGCAGCAGGATTTATGTTTCCCGGAAAATACCCCCCCCTTTATTGCCCAGAAAAAAAAAACATTGTCAAAAAAGGGGCTGAAAGTAAAAAAAAAAACCAAAAATTAAAAAAAATCATTTTTCCTAAATCAAAGAAAGGGAATATCAAAAAATTAAGTATTGAAAAATTCCCGGGAAATAAAAGTAATTCAAATTTAAAAGTTTTTCTCATTTGGTGGCAAAAACCCGGCCCTTTCAGAATAGGAGGTGGGGAAAACCTTTTAAAACCTAGGGGGAAAGGTTTTGGCCCAATCAAAAATACGGGGGGCGTTCAAAAACATTTAAAAAATGGTAAAAAAAAGCTATTGGTTGAGCTAGCGGGGGTTGGTAGTGGGGCCAATCGAAGGGGGAAAAAAAAGGAAATTGTTTTCCTAGGGGAAAGGTTTGGGGGCCCAATCAAAAACCCCACGGGGGGGGACATTTTCAAAATACAAAAATGAAAATGTAAAAAAGAGTTGATTTGTTTAAGTTAGGGGGTTTGGCTGCCACCCAATCAGAATAGGAGGACAGGAAAAACCCAAATTAAAACCCTTTTGGATGAACTATTGACCAATAGAATGGACCCGCCCAAACCCCTTTAAATACCCTATGGAGGAGTTTGGACCAAAACAAAATCAAAGGCAGGGACAGTTCAAAATACAGTAAAAAGACAGAAAAGAGCTATTGGCTGAGCTAGCGTGGGCTTGGCTATCCCAGCCCAATCAGAGGCGGGCTACTTCTCCATTATAGTCTATGGAGAGATGGGGGCGCTCTGAAAATTCACGGGCTCAGCGCCGTCGCGGCATGAAGTATTAATAAAAAAAATTATTTTAATTATGTAAAACATTATCAGATAAAGAGCGAACCTTCTTTACAAATAAAGCAGATAAAATCCCGGAACAACGCGTTTGTGCCGAGACCTGGCGCTACATAGGGGAATTGCAATAGAGAGAAATGACGGGAATGCAGTAATTCAAATTGTTTTAAGCTATTCTATTGGTCGTGCTTAAACCAAGCCAAATCAGAAATAGGAGCGACAAGTCCCATTATAACCTATGGAGGAGAAATGACATCAGATAGAGCAAAAAAAAAACAAACAATGTCCCATTATATCCTATGGAGAAAATTGACCTCAATCATATTCAAAGGCGGGACAGTTCAAAATACAGGAAAAAATGCAGATTCGAGCTGATTGTTGAAGCGGCGGGGCTCGTCCAGCTTAGCCAATCAGAGCGCGAGTCTTTCTCAATAGAGTTTTATTGGGAGAAAGAATTCTGAGGGCGCTTCTGTGATTGGCTAAGTTTAATAAGAAGGCGCCGTATTTGGACAATGGCGAGAGCGAGCGACGCTCCTATGGGTTTTCTACTGCAAATCTGAAATAAACTGTACATGGCTGAAATCAAATTTATAACACTACAGATGTTGGTCCCAGATGTGATATATAAAACGATGATAATATGGGGGTAACCGGAAAAAATATTAACATCTATCAAAATCATGTTTATTTCTTTATTTTCGTTGCACCATACCTATTGATCTTGCCTAACGGAAAATAAAGAAATATAAACATGGTTTTATTTGAATTTTAATTGAGTATTTTTTTTCATTACCCCCATATTATCATTCGTTTTATATACAATCGGGGGAAACTTCTTTTTGTGTTATAATTTGTTTTTCGGCCGTGTACAGTTTGATTTCTGTTTTGCATTAAAAAAACCCATAGGACTTTTCGCTCGCCTCCCTTTGGGTCCAAATAACGGCGCCTCTTTTAACTTAGCCAATCACAGAGCTGTCAGAAATTTTCCCCATAAAACCTATGAAAAGAAACTCGGCTCTATTGGCAAAGCGGGACGACCCCCCGCCGCTTCAACCAATCAGCTGTTTCTGCTTTTTACTGTTTTTTTGAACTGCCCCGCTTTGAATTGATTGGTCTTTTTTTCTCCATAGGAAAAAGGGGACTTTCGCCCTTTCTGTTTGGTAATTTCCCCCCCTTTGGTTTAATGGGCTTTGTCGCTCCTTTCTGATTGGTGGTTTATGGACCAATGAGAATAGCTTAAACAATTTGATTTATTTTTTCCCCGGAGTTCTCTCTATTGAAAATTCCCTATGTACGCCGGTTCGGCGACAAACCTTTGTTCGGGTTTTTAAAATGCTTATTTGTAAAGAAGGTTGGCTCTTTTTTGAAATGTTTTCATTTAATAAAAAAATTTTTTTTTTTTTAATATTTCATGCCGCAGGGCGCTGAGGCCGAGATTTTCAGGGGCCCGATCTCTCCATGACTATAATGGGGAAGTAGCTCGCGCTCTGATTGGCTGGGATAGCCAAGCCCCCGCTAGCCAGCCCCAAAATCTTTTCTGTCTTTTTATGTATTTTGAATTTTTACCGCGTGGGTTTGATTGGTCTAAACTTCTCCCTAACCCAGAATGCTTTGTGCTCCTTTTCTGATTGGCAATAATTCCCATAGGTTTTTTAAAGGGCTCTGTCGCCCTATTCTGATTGGGTGAGTGCCCAGCCCCCCCTGCTAGCCAATCACCTCTTTTTTAGATTTTTTTTCCGTATTTTGAACTGTCCCGCCCTTGGGTTTGATTGATTAAACTTTCCATAACTAGAATGGGTCTTTTTCGCTCCTATTTGATTTTTAAAAAAATTTTTCCATAGGTTTTAATGGGGCCTGCCTCCTATTCTGATTTGGGGAGCTAGCAAATCCCCGGGGGCTAGCCAATCACTCTTTTTTTAGCATTTTTTTTCTGTTTTTTGAATATCCCCGTGGGTTCTGATTGGTTAAACTTCCCCAAGGTTTTAATGGTTTTACTGTGCTCCTATTCTGATTGGTCGGCATAAACCGGCCAATCAGAATAGCTTTCTGAATTTGAATTACTGTATTTCCCGGCAATTTCCAATATCCTAATTCTTGAATTAGGATATTGGAAAGTGATTTTGTTTTATGTATTTTTTATTTTTTAGGTTTCAGCTCTTTTCCTGAGAATGTTGAACGCCTTTATAAAGGCGATTTTTGATTCATACTCCGCACCGACATCTGGAATGATTTCTCGCTGTTCCAGCCTGTCTCGCATCGGAACTGTTTTTCGGCGCAGTCCCGCACTGCGCCTAACACACTGGCGAGGCGCGGCGGACTTTACATGCTATGTATGAGCGCGCCCCGGCCCCGACATAAATCAGGCGCAGATTCCGCCGGGAAACTGGCGGAAAGGTGCGCCCCGACCCGGCGAGATTCATACATGTCGCCCTTAGTCTTAAACATCCCATGGAAATACACAACAATGGTTAGTCCCCACTAAGTACTTTTGTTTAGTAAAACTGAAATCTTTCATTTTTACTGACATCACATCATTATTTTATTTTGTAAGGCTGGCTTTACAGGCAGAGAATTTATATTTTTTTGTAGTCTTTTTTCATTTTTTGGGTCACAAATGCAGTGGCCACACGATAATTTGTAGTCTATTGTAAATTACATTTTGGTGTTCTGCTTTTAAGAATGCACTCTGACCTACTAGTATAGTCAGGTTGAACACTCTAGTTATGGCAAGATGCATTTTTTGATGTGTTTATTTCTTGGAGCATTTTTCCCTATCACATAGTATGCAATGTGGAAAAATATTACAAAGATACAACAAAAAAGGCATAATTTTTTGGTGCAAAAAGAAATAATGGAGGTGTATAGGGAGAAATCACTGCCTGAAAAAAAACTTATACCAGCATTATGCTGCATTTTGAAAACTTTGCTAATGACCAAACAAATGCACCTAAAGCGCAATAAAAGCTACAAAGATGTCTTTTTATATTTGCCTATTTCTGGCCACTGCAGTTTTTGCCAAACAAAACTTGAAAAGAAATGTAGGTGTTTTTAATACTGCAATGCGTGAAACTGACCTGAAAAAGCTTAAAGGTGCTTTCACAGGTTTTGTGGCATTTTTGGTGCATTTTTTCATCTGCAGAACTGCAACGCAATTAAACTGCCTTTATTACCAGCAAGCTTCTTTTAGTTATCCAAAACATTTGCATGGTGTTAGGGTGCTTTCCCATAGTGTGTTTTTTTGGTGCATTTTGATGCGTTTTTTGTGCAGAAGTGCATAGCATTAATTGATGTGCCTTTCTGCACAAAAAACACATCTGAAAAACTCATTAAAAACGCAGATATGTCTTTGATGCATTTTTGATGCATTTTTCTGATGTGTTTTTTGATCAGAAAGGCACAGCAATTAATGCTGCATACTTCTGCATGAAAAACACATCAAAAACGCACCAAACAATGCACCGTGTGAAAGCATCCTTAAGGACATGTTCACACGGCATAAAATGGGCCGTGTTTCGGTTCGTAATTACGCGCCGAAGTGAGCCAATTATGGGCCGAAAACGGCCCATTCATTACGGTAATTCACAGTTCTCATAGAGAACTATGGATTACGTCTCCTCTACCCGCTTGGCGAAGCCGCTGGGCGGGGAGATAATTAACATGTGAACTACTAGCGGCGTATACGCGCCGCTGGCAATTCAAGTCTATGGGCCGGCGAAGTGCCACCCCCTGCTCAGTCCCCCGCTCCCGCCCCACTCCCGGTCACACGGCGTAATTGCGGGGCGTAATTACGCCCTGCAAATACACCTTGTGAACATAGCCTAAGAGTGAGTAATCAATTATTTTGTTTAGAACCCACAAGACTTCAAACACAATAATTGATTAATCACATGTAAAACCTTTAAAAACAGTTTAGATAACTGAATAAAGCCTGCTGGTAAGAAAGACAGTTTAATTGCAGTGCAGTACTGCAAATTGAAAAACACACCACAAAATTGCACCCTAAAACATGTTTTTACTTGAGTTTTAAAATGCATTAAAGGGGTTCTCCAGGAAAAGAAGAAAATACATAAACTACATGTCGTAATGAAGAAATTCCTAAATAACTTTAATTAGAAAAGTCGGCTCATTTTGTCTAGAGGATAATCATTATAGAAGAACAAAATGGCCGCCGGGCTCCTTCCTCAGCAGATACCTGTGCTACAGGAAGTAGGACAGACTCTGTGAGTTACTTCCTGGTTAGGCTGACTGACATAACTGAGCTGAACTGACGTGTGGTAGGAGGGACGGCTCTGCAGAGTAGGAAGGAAACTGAGGGCTTTACACACACATACTGTATATAAGTGAATAATTTGAGGTGGATATAGAATGTATAGCTCAGCTGATAGGAAGCGGCTGTTGTGGGTAATGTAGTTTTCCAGTGAGGAGAGAGATGCAACATGGTGATATTATGTGATATAACAGCGTCTGTAAGTCGTTCACCCACAGGATTGTGGCAGATAGTTGCTACTTATCTTTAGTATTACTGCTCTATGGGCGACATGCATGAAATTTGGCGTTAACACGTCAAATTTCATGCGCCTAATAACAGCATGGAATGCGCCTGATTTATGAACCGGCTCTACTGTGGGTCATATATCAGGCACATTCCAGCACTTGGACGACATTTCTGGCTCATGTAAACCAATTTGAAAGTGCTCTACCTGTTCCAGCTGTAATGTGCCCAGAAATGCCGTAGCTATAAATATGTAGCTTCACTACGGTTCTAGTGCGCCCGCCTCCCGCCAGCCCCCCGAGATCGGGCGCATTGCAAAGCACCACAGGCACTAAGTAATGTGCCCGAGAGTGGCGTGCGGGAGATTTAAACATGTATGAATGGGGCTGCATCAGATATTGGGCTGTAAAAGCGCCAGATATCTGCCGCAGCCCCATTCATACATGTCGCCATATATGTTCTTTTTTTTGGGTTTCTCACACAACCTCTTTAAACAAGTTTGTGAATAAGGCAATAAGGAAAATTCCACAATGTGAGCCAAGTACATTATCCATTTGTGAATACTGTATTATAATTTTCCGTTAAACACTTGCACTACCTGTTTTAAAAAAAAAAAAAAAAAAAATCTGGATTTCATAGCATTGCGGTTTTTCTTTTCCTTTCTACCCGTTTGCCCTTATTACCCATATTCATTAATAGCGGAGGGCATCCACCAGACCTCCACATTATCCTGCGGAGCAATGTAATTAATTTTAATTATGTTACAAAGATTGTTTCAGTCTTGCAAAAACCCTTAATTCCCCTGTTTAACAGATCTATTATTAAAAAAAAAAAGTATCCTTATTATTACCCTCCAATACAGGACGAACAAATCCCTTTTTAGAGTGCAGAGGTAATTCTCTTAGTTAGGACAAAGAAATTGACTCATTTTCTTGAGCATTTTGGCAATGGATGAGAAAATCACTTGGAGAAGAAAAAAAAAGTGGCTCCTTTCGTATTTGAACTTGCCTTCAGCAGAAAATGTTTGAATTTTATTCCGTCTTTGACGAGAAAACTGACTTTTGTGAATGCCAGAAAGAGTTCACTTTGTAAGTGGTATGTAAGCATCCTCTGTGATCAGCACTTCTTTTTAGTATGCAGCCCAGAGGATTCAGAGACAGATTACATTTACCATAATTAACATATATGTAAATGGAGATCATGGCTATGAATGATAAATTTTCATAGCAATTTAAACCTTGTACAAATTAATCAACCATACAGCCACTTGATTAATGAAAGGCAGTGTCACTTTAAAATGCAGCATGCTAATATATATTACTGTTATGTCTGATCAAAGAATCTTTCAACATAAACCAATTAAAACTACGATTCATTTATGCGTCTACTGGTTCGCATGTAAACACGTAATTACGAACAATGCCCGTTAATCCTTCCTGTCTGTGATTGTGCAATGTGACAATATCTTATTAAAATATTTTATTCTTTTGAAAAAAAAATGCATTTACTTCAAAAGATATAAATAAATGCATTATCCGCTTAGTTATGAATTTGCAATCCAATTGGTTTAAAAGAGGTCACCTAACCTATTGACTGTCGTCATGGTAACAAGTTTCTTCACCAATCGTCTATCCTCTAGGCTTCTGCTGTATTGAAAATAATTTTTAAAAGTGGTCGCTTTGCACCCTTCTGCTTTCAGATAAAGAATTTAAAGTGGTTCGTAAACATCATAAGTGCAAAATAGTTCAACGTCAGTTTTCAGGAACGGCGACCGGGGATTGTTTTTCGACACATAAAAATAAAAGAAAAAAGAAAAAGTACATTGTAATTGTTTATTTAGCAATAGAATGGAATAAGGACATATATGCATCTACCCATAGCAACAAGCCAAAGGAACCGCCTATTACTGCTGGGTCTAGGGGGCGACATGTATGTATGGGGCTGCGTCTGTAGCCTAGCGTCCTTTCAGCTCAAAAATTGGCACAACCCTGTTCTCTAGATTTATAATTAGGTGCACTCCAAAATTAGGTGCATTATCGGATGCCCGCAGCACTTTCTAATCTGGGGGCGTTCTGGAGGCGTGTCGCACCACAACCGTACAAAGCTATACATTTATGACAGGGAGCTTGGCTGGGTCCCCTCACCAGTAAGGTTTGCCGCTATCATTGTGTCCATATTACTTAATGTTAGGGAGTTGATGCATGGTGAGAATACCTTATCCATACTAATATCCGTATTAGTATCTAAGTGAAACACTCCTGTTATATTGTAATTTTTATAGTTGACACATAAACTGTTTTTGGCTTACCTTAATGTAACAACATCATACACCCTGTTTCCCAGAAAATAAGATAGTGTCTTATATTAATATTTGCTCCTAAGGATGCACTAGGTCTTATTTTCAGGGTTTGTCTTATTTTTCCATGAACAATAATTCACATTTATTGTTGAACAAAAAAAAAATCATAATTTATTAACATACTGTATTCCTGTTATCACAAACATCAGCAGAACCAGCCAAACTCTGAAGCAACAGGTAACCTCAGTCACACTATGTGCTGTGCATGCAGTGTATGTAGTGAGAGACTCAAATCACCCTGTACAAGCAGTGCACGTGATCTATCAGAGCCTGAGTTGACGTTTTGAAGCTAGAAAGTGCCTTATCTATGACCCGCAGTAGAACACGTTAATAAATTCAGGCGCAATCTAATGCGCGAAAAAAAGTAAATTGCATCTGGGCACCAAAATACATAAATATTGCCCTACGTCTCTGTGGTGTCTTTTGATCCTGATAAAATTTTGGGTTATCATGACCTTTGTACAGTTTTTTTGGGAAAAAACCCAGTTTCATTTACAAGAAATTTCGCCCATTCAAATGGTGGCCCAAAGCAATTTTTCCCAAAAAAGCGAATCACTGAGGTCAATTGAGTTCATAGAGAACGAGTACTGAGCCATGGTCTCCATATATCTAGGGGTAAATAGGGTAATAAAATGAAAGGTAAAAATAGCAAACAAATAAATTAGCTCTTTCATAATAATGTAGTAACCAAAAAGTAGATGTTTTCTACAGCAACTGAAAGGAAAAGTATGGCAGGGTATGACCTGATGAAGAAGACCCCTTGTAATCTTGAAATATAGTTTCTTTTTTTTCAAAATGGTGCCAAAAACCCCGTTTTTGCATATTGTAAGGGTTGTACACACTACGTTTTTCTATACTCCAAAAAAGTACGTTTTAACGTAATGCTAAAAAATAGCCAAACTCCCCGCTTTTAGCAAACATTGACATCTTTTTTTTTTCTTTTTTTAACTAGCTTTTCTGTTCACTGTCCCTTGTTTTTCCCTGCAACTTAATTGGGTAGGTTTGTTTATATTTGTATGAAAAAATACAAAAGATACGTTTACAATGCCCCCCAAATATATTGACTTTTCCCTGGCATAAATTAAAATAAACATGTTGTATAAAGTATCCTTTTTTCAACTTGAAAACGTGCAGCACCTTGCATCTTCCATTTGTTAAAATATACGCATATTTGACAGAAAGTGTAAAATTGGACACTGTCAATGTACGTTGCACATCCATCCATCTACATTAGTTAATGAACACATTAATGCATACATTCAAAATAACGCGGTGTGCACTAAGCCTTAGCCATGAGCAGATCAAGCATAGTGGCAGCCTGACTGGGAATTAAGTAGGCTAGGTATAACTCGGTTTGGATATTTAGGGGTTAATGAGGTAGTAATTAGAGTGGTCAGATGGCATTTACTCGGGAGGATGTATGCATAGTTATGTGACATGTGGGAGAGGGGTGGACTTAAGCCATGTCCCCACGGCACAGGTTTTCAGCCGGTTTTTCAGCCGGTGTGCGGTTTTTCAGACCGCCTGAAAAACCGGCCGAAAATGAGCACAATTGTGCTATATGGAAAACCCGTGCAGCAGTCCCCACTGCACGGGATTTCCGCCCGACTGTTTTGTCGCCGGCGGTCCGGCGGCAAAACATAGAACATGCCCCCATCTTCGTATGGTTTCCCGACGGAATATGTGCATGTCATGGGAGGGAGGAGGGCTATTCTCCGTCATCGCGGAGGAAAAGCCGTCCCCCCCGCGGCCGTGGGGACGGGCGCTAAACAGGACAAATACCGGCCGGCAAGCCGGCCAGTATTTGTCCTGTGCCGTGTAAACGGCCCCTTACTGTAAGTTAGGGGATGGTAAATGGTTGGAGTTAATCAGTTGGCACCAGGTCAAGTGATGTTCTGCCCAGTCTTCCTCTATTTTGATTGAAAGTTTGTATGTGCTGCTTTCTGTTTCCATTTTACAGGTGTTTTCTGGGTGGATGGTTGGCCTTTTGGCTGTGGGAAAGTTCCTGGGAGACACAAGACTTAGAATCCAAAAATAGAAACACTGCAAAAGTTATAAGGTCATATGGGCTGTTGATAAAACAGTTCAGTTGATGGTTTAGGGGCCCCAGGAGTTAGTATAAATTAGTTCACAGTGTTTTATTGGTTTCTCTTGGTCAGATGTCACTGGCCAAGGGTAAAAGATTGGGGAGCACTAAGGACTACTAGTTTGGACGATGAGGAAAAGAGACAGAGAGGGAAACCTCCAAGGACTCTTCTGGTGGAAGGAAGTACTTGAAAGGGATTGTGATTTTTTTTTAATGTTATTAAACGGTTGAAAAACTATTTTATTTTTATTTAGAGTTTAATAAAGTGGGGTGCTATGGCCCGTTTTTTCATCAAAATACGAGTAGGTGTCTTATAGAGAAAAACAGTTTATGGTGCTATAAATGGGTTTTGGGGTCTCCAGTGTTATTGGCCCTTAGTGTGTCTTAATTCCCTTTAGTCATGTGAAATGTTGGCATTACACACAGATATTAAGGGTATATCCAGTGGACTATTATCTCTGGATGTCACAAATTCCAAAAAAAACATAGCTGCTTTTTTCTTGAAGCAGCATCTCACTTGTGACATCTGATGAAGCGAGGTTGTATCCTCGCGAAACACGTCATGGTTTTGTGAATACATTTGTTATCTTTTACTTAGCGCTCTAGCTCTACCTCCCACCTTTTAAGTGAAACTTATAGTTTTTAGCTTATATTATTTTATCTATGTTCCTTGGCGTCCCTCGTGGAAACTAAGGTGGGAAGGCTGGAGCGGCTTTGAATTTCAAACCATCTCAGCGGGGATTTAAACTTTCAGGCGCGCTGTACCGTTGGATAGTACAGCAGAAAAAGGTGAGCACCTGACTACCCCTGTCTGAAAGAGTCATCTTTTAAGATTTCAGCCGCGCTCTTTTTTCTCAGTAAATTTTACCCCCTGCGGATCTGGGATTTCATCCAAAAGATTCTACAAGGGTTAGCAGCTCTATAACATTGTTGCCTTGAAGCAATGGGTTCCTGTGTTTACATCCCACCAAGGGCAAGATCTGCAAAGAATTTGTATGCTCTCTGCTTGTCTGTGTGAGTTTCCTCTGGGTACTCTGATTTTCACCACACTCCAAAAACATACAGATAAGTTAATCTAGAATTTAAATTGGGAGCCCGAATGAGAAGAGGGAGCAATGTGAATAATGACAATCTCTGTACAGCGCTGTGGAATATAATGGCGCTACGTAAACAAAATAAATGAACTGTGGTATCCAAGCCATTAGAAACAGGTGGAATGTCACTCCACCCACCTGCAAAGTATTTGTAGGATGCTATTTGGTTAGAGCAGCTTAACCCCTTACCGACATTTGTCGTACTCATACGGCAATGTCGGGTAGGGGTTCCCGCAAAGTGCCTTATGTGTCCGTCAAAGGCGTTCTTGCGCGCTCACTGGAGGAGCGCGCAAGATCGCGGCATGGAAAACCAGCGTTATTTTACCGCTGGATTCAATGCCGCATCCCCACGTCGGTGTGAGCTCCGGGCGGCGGGGGTTAACCCCCCGCTGTCGCTAACATCGTGGTCGCGACTCGCAGCTAGAGGGCGGAGGAGTGTGCTCTGCTGCCCGCGATTCCTGGTGCAGTATCGGCGCTTCAGCGCGGTACTGATTTCTACCAGATCAGCCGGACACTGAATGACAAATCTGGGTTGTCTGGATGGTCGTCACGATGCCCACAATGCATTGTGGGCAGCGTGACAGACCAGTTTGCCATGGAGACCAGCATACAGATATAAGCTGTATGTGATATCCTATTTGCATGAACGATTCTGACGGGGGGGGGATCGTTCATGCAATTCCCCCCTGGGGTATAGTGTAAAAAGTGTGAAAAGTAAAAAAAAGTGTAAAAAATGTAAAACACAAACACAAAAATAAAATAAAAAACGTACATCGCCCTTTTCCCCTTTACAAACGCAATCAACCCAAAAGATCAAAAATAATAAAAGTACCCATATTTGGTATCGCCGCGTGCGATAACGACCCACTTATAAATTGTCATGTTCATAAAAATTAGTCACAGAATTGCGATTTTTGTTCATTCCTGCAGCACTAATAAATTGAGTAAAAAGTCTCACAAAAATCTTATCAAGCATCATGTGATGCCATTAAAACGTTCAGTTCATCCTGCAAAATAAAGTCCTTATAATCAGCTCTGTTACGGAAAAATTAATAAAGTTCTGGCTATTAGAAAGGATAGTGATGCATTAAATATTGTTTTCACAATAATAAAACCCCTTTTTTTTCAAAAAAAATTGTGCTTTCATATAAACAAAACTACATAAATTGGGTAATCACCGTAATCGTCTCAACCCACAGAGTAAAACTAATTTGTCATGGATACTGCAGGTGAATGCTATTAAAATTAAAAATAAAAAACAAAACTGCTAGGATTGCAGCTTTTTCTTCACCCCTGCCTTCAAAAAAACCGGATTTACAAAGCGATCATAAAGTCTAGTCCCCAAAAATTTTACCAATGATAAATGTCAAATCATCCCGCAAAAAAAAGTCCCTATACATGCTCGATCAAACAGAAAATAAAAATGGTTATGGCTCTCAGACCGCGATGATGCAAAAACGTAGTTTCCTTTATATAAAAAGTGTTTTTTAATGTGTAAAAGCAGTAAAACATAAAAAATACAAATGTGGTATTGCTGTAATGTATCACCTGATGAGGAAAACTAGTTGTCATTTATACCTGCACAGTGACCGCTGTAAAAAATATAAATAAAAAAACACTACCAGGATGCTGTAATTTTGTACTAAATGCCTCACAAAAACTTATAAAAAGTGATCAAAGCATCACATGCCCCCGTAATGGTACCAATAAAACATCAAAATAATCTCATAAAAAACAAGCCCAAAGCATATCCATATGCAAAAAAATTAAGAAAGCTATGGCTGTCAGAATAGGACACCCGTAACGCTACTTTTTATAATACCGCTTTATTGTGTATAAGTATAAAACATAACTATATAAATTTATATCTTTGTATTTGTACCGATCAGCATAGTAAAGTTTTCCCAGATTTATCCGGTTTGGCGAATACTGTAAAAATGAAGCCAAAAAACATGCGGAACTGCGTTTCCCCCCCCCCATTTCCATGGCTAATGCTAAAAAATAAAACTACGGAACACCTGTTGCCACCCAAATGCATAATACATCCTTAGGTGAGATCCTGAGGGGTTGATCAAAAATGGCGGAAATTTCGGGAAAGGTTTCACCGGTTCTAGTACTTGGGGGCTTTGCAGATGCCACATGGCCCACCAATATCGTGTGCCAAAAAAGCCAAATAAGCGGTCCCTCCCTTGTACCCCCTGCATGCGCCCAACAGCAGTTTAACCCATATTAGGTATTGCCGAACTTGGAAAGAAATTGCGTAACACAATTTTGGGGCTTTTTCAAAGATTCGTGTAAAAATTAAAAATTTTCAGCTAAAATGCAGATTATTGTAAAAAAATATATATTTTGTTATTTTCAGAGCGAACGCTAAAAAAATTTGTGAAAACGCCTGTGGGGTCGATATACTCACTGCACCCCTGGGTATATTCCTAAGGTGTGTAGTTTCCAACATGGGGTCTTTTTATGGGGTATTTATTGAGTTTGGAACTTAGGTTGTCCGCAAACTTGAAATGGCCCTTAATAAAATCGTACTGATAATGAGGCCCCAGAGTCAGTAGGTGCTCCTCCTATTCTGGGGCTTGTGGTTGAGCCAAAATAATGCACTAGGGCACATATGGCATATCTCTGAAAACGGCAGAATCTGGGGATTCAATATTTAGTTAATTTCCCTGATTCACATTTTACGTATTTTGTCAATAATGTATATAAAAATTGAAAATCTGCAAAAAGTGAAATTTTGAAAATATTTCACTTCCACTTTGCTTTTAATTCCTGTGAAACTTAATAAATTCCTAAATGCGTTTTGAATATTTTAAGGGGTGTAGTTTCTTAGATGAGGTCATTTATGGGGGTATCTGTCTTACATGCAGAAATTTTTGAAGTTTGAAATTGGTTAATGTTTCACATTCTTCACGATAATTTGATATATTTCACAAATAAACAAGCATTTTTTGGACCAAAATTTCTTACTATCTTATAAGCCACAATGTGTCATGAGAAACAATCTCTGAATCACATGATAGGTTATGGCAAGAGTGTCAAAAAGTTATTCTCACATAAAGTGACACATGACAGATTTAAAAAATGGGGCTCTGTCAGAGAGGCCAAAACTGGCTCCGGCGGTAAGGGGTTAAACAGCCAACCAGCTGTGCCACAATTGTGCTCCTTTTGCACCTTTTCAGAGGTAGCGTGTAATAGGAGATTGATAAGAAGACATTATACCACAGTATATTGTACATTGTCCTAGAGGTACTAAAAATTACTGTAAAAATTATTTTTTTAAATATAAAAATATTACAATTTCAAAACACCCCTTCTTCTCTATTTGTCATATAAAATAAAACAAGATCAAACATAATTATAATTACCACATGCATAAAAGTCCAATCTATTAAACATAGACTTATTTGTATAACCAGATAGTAGACCTTAGAACAGAAAAAAAAACTAGCACCAGTCACCTCACTTACTCCATAATTGGAATAACTAAAAAATTATCAAAATTATAAAAAAAATGAGATATGCCCCAGAGTGGTACCAGCAAAAACTAAAGTTTTCCCTACGAAAAATAAGCCCTAACATAGCTTCATCAAAGGAAAAATAACAAATACTGGTCTCAGAAAATGATGATGCAAAGCAAATATGTGTGTAATACTAACTGTCTGAGTAAACTTAAAGGTCATATGTCATCAGAAAATGACCTGTTATTTAACTCAGGTTTTTATGTTAAACACATATTTAAGAATTTTCGATTATTTTTTTTTAAGTTTCCATATAACTATCAATATTTTTTTTTTACTCCTGACTTCCTGCAGTCTTCCCTTTTTGCCAAATAATAGTCTGACACTTCCTGTTCAGTAGAGAAAACTTTTCAGCAGTCTCTTCATTTTCAGCACAGATTACATTGAAAGATGACACTAAATATGCATAGATAACACAGGATCCACCACTCCAAAAAGGATATAATTACAGCTTTCCCCCTCCCTGTACACTGACTTTTTCCCTGATCACAGAGCCTAGAAAACTCTTCTGTAGAAGTTAATGGGTCTGATCCTGTTCACAGATTCCAATGTCTTTTTTTTTTTGTTTTTTTTTTTTTTTTTTTTTAAAAAAAAAACAATCTGCGGCTGTAAAGCATCTCTCTAAATGCTTAAAAGTGTAAGCCGAGTACCAAGGCAAGCTTTCTGGAATACAGCGAAGTCACGGACAAAGGAACCGACTCTAATACCAATTCCCACACAGTTTGATTTACTGAACTTTTTAGGAAGTTTGATGAACAAATACCCCTACCACTTGTGTACATACTTGTGCTCAGGCCCCTGTGCTGCACAGCGCGCTGCCTGGAGTATGTCTTCAGGATACACAATAAATTTACCTACCCGTGGAGTTCGGAAATGTCGAACACCCTCTAACTTTTAATACCATACAAAGACAGATCATTCAGGTGTGGTGCTGTTCAAGTCGTGCTGGCGGTGCAGCTAGTGAGCTTCATATATCTAAGATTTAACCAGATTCCCCTAAATATACATATAATACAAATTCTCTCACAGGCCTACCGGTCACGTGAATAGCAGTGCTATAAAAAGTCCTCTTCAAAGACCCGAATCAGAAGGGCGTACTTGGGTAGCCCTTATGGCCTGGAACCAAACCTGCCCTTGGGCTCGTTGGCGTGCACGCAATGTGCCGGCCTTCCGGCCTTTTCAATGGACGGCAGTTGCTGCTTGAGGTGAAGATTCCTGCTGATGCAGCCGCCCTTCTCAGTCTCTGCAGAATGTAGACAGCCAGACTCCTCTCTCTCTCTGGAGCAACTCACAGTTCAGAGCCTAACAGATTAAGAGAAAGCCGAGTTGCTCCTCGCTCAGCTCCTGTCCACTACTGATCTCTCTGTGTCTTCACTGCTTCTCCCAAATGGCTGCTGCATGAGTGTCAGTTATCACACTTCTCAACAGAAACCGGAAACAGTGGCATCTTGTGGCCAAACAGCAGAATGCAGCAGAATATTTTACAATTATATATGATTTTACTTAGGGACCACCATGAGGCTGGTCCACTATCCCACAAAAGCAGCTGGTCCACTATCCCACTGACAGAAATAATAAAAAAAAATCTACAGTCAGGTAAACAAATATGGCGGTTTTACTACTTCCTGCCTCAGGCAGGAAGTAGTAAAATGGGGAGATGCAGTGATGGTAACCTTCACAGGCTCTTCAGTCGCCATGTTAACTGATCAGCACCTTGTGATCTTGTCATGGCATCTATAGGGTTAAACAGAAGGGAACAAAGCCAGATCCATTCCCTGAGGGTGTCAGCTGCAATTAGCTACATGTATGTGTATGTAGCTACATAGTTCCTTAGCGACATTATGACGTTAGTTTAAGTCAAATGTTAACAGGTTAAAGAGGACCTGTTGCATTTCTGTAATGTGTTTTTATTAGAAAATTCTTGTTGTATTCATAAAATAACTCCATAAATAATTATGGAGCATCTTTCCTTAGATTCCTCTTCTTTTAGAGTTGTCAGTCGCCCCAAAAAAGATAAAAAATAAAATAATACGCATATTTGGTATCACTGCATGTGTAATGACCTAGTCTATCAATCTGTCATGTTATATATACTGCACGATGAACACCATAAAAAAAAAGACAATTACAATGTTTGTTCATCCTGTAGCACATAAAACGGAATAAATAACGATCAAAAAGTCATATAAATGCCAAACTGGTAGTAATGAAAATCTCAGTTTGTGCAGCAAAAAAAATCCATTACACAGCTCTGTATAAGGATCAGAAAGTTTTGTCTCCCCAAAACATAGTACCAATAAAAAAGTTAAGGCTCTCAGACTAAGGCACTGCAATAACGTGTTTTCTTTTTTGAATAAAAGTGTTTTAATTGTGTACAACATTACAGAAAATATATAAATTTGGTATCACAGTAATCGTATTGGCCTGCTGAGTAAAGTTATCATGTCATTTATACAACAGGGTGAATGTTGTAAAAAGGAAGCACAAAAAAACAATAGAAGTGCATTTTTTTCCTCCCATTTTTATGGCCCAATGCTGAAAAACTGTTGAACACCTGTGCGCCCAAAATACACAATACACCCCTAGATAAGATCTTTGAGGAGTGCTGAATCCAAAATGGGGTGACTTCTGGAAGGTTTCACCTGTTCTGGTAGTTGGGGGCTTTGCAAATGAGAAATGACACCCACCAAAATCTGTGTTCCAAAAGGCAAATAGCGCTCCCACTCTTGTACGCCCTGCCATGTACCCAATCAGCAGTTTACACCCACATATGGGGTATTGGTGAACTTGTAAGAAATTGCATAACAAACTTAGTGATGCATATTTCCAGGATTCCCTGTGAAAATGAAACATTGTCAGCTAAAACTGCAGATTGTTGGAAAATAATACATTTTTCTTTTTCACAGCCTAACGCTACAAAAAATTGTGAAACACCTGTGGGGTCAATATACTCATTAAACTCCTTCTTTAAGAGGTGTAGTTTCCCAAATGTCGTGTTTTTATGGGTGTTTATTATGTTTTTATGCTATCTATCATACATGAAAAAACTTTGAGATTCTTAGTTCACATGTTTTGATCAAAACATGTTTAAGCCAACCACGGCTTACAACGTGATCTCAAGGCGGGTGGTCTTTGGTTCTTTGGAGGTTTCCATGTATTGTGTAGCCCCTTTATTATGTTTTAGCACCCTAGAGTGTCTGCAAACCTATAAGGGCGCCAAAATACATCCTAATGAAAATGAGACCCCAAAATCCAGTAGGTGCTCCTCCTATTTTGTGGTTTGTGATTAAGTCAAATAGCACATTAGGGCCACATATAGGATATCTTTAAAAAAAAGGCAGTATCAGGGAAATCAATACTGAGTTGCATTTCCCTGGTATCATTTACCATGTTCCAGTGAATAATGGATAAAAACTGAAAATATGCAATATATAAAGTGTCATTTGTGGGGGTATCTAACATACAGGTTCCTCAAAGCCATGTCAGAACAGGACTGGTCTCGAAAGAAAATCTATGTTTCAAATTTCCTCAAAAATGTGAAAAATTACTAATGTCATTAAAAAAACCAGAAATATAAAAAAGGAAGTCAAAGTAAAGTAGACCTATGGTAGATGCTAGTTTAAAACTATTTTGTTTGGTATAACTATCTATCCTATAGGCAGAAATTTTTGAACTAGGCAAATTTTTCAAAATTTTATGTTTTGATATTTAGCAGTGCTATAACAAGTCCTCTTTAAAGGCCTGAATCAGGAAGGCGTATTTGGATAACCCTTATGGCCTGGAACCAAACCGGCCCTAACTAACTACAGGCCTGCACACAGTCTTGGGTTCGTTGGCGTGCATGCACTGTGACTAAGTTACTTTTTCGATGGCCGGCAGTTGCTGTTTGAGGTAAAGATTCCCGCTGATGGAGCCGATATCCTAAATGCAGCTGCCTTTCTCAGTCTCTGCAGAGTGTAGACAGCCAGACTCCGCTCTCTCTCTGGAGCAACTCACAGTCCAGAGCCTAACATATTCAGAGAAAGCCGAGTCGATCCTTGCTCAACTTCTGTCCTCTCCTGATCTCTCTGCGTCTTCGTCTTTTCAATGTGAAAAATTACTAATGTCATAAAAAAATAAACAGAAATTTAAAAAAGGATGTCAAAGTACAGTGGACCTATGGTAGATGCTAGTTATAAACTATTTTGTGTCGTATAACTTATCTGTCTTACAGGCAGACATTTGTGAACTAGGCAAATTTTTCTAAATTTTATATTTTTATATTTTTCACAAATAAGCAAGGATTGTAAGATAAGAATTGTAAGATAACAGTCTCTGAATCACATGGATAGGTAAAAGTATCAAAAAGTAATTCCCACATAAAGTGACACATGTCAGATTTAAAAAATGGGGCTCCGTCACAGAGGTCAAAACTTGCTGCACCACTAAGGGATTAAAACTGCAAGAATAATCAGAACAGAACAAAAGCCCATCTTAACATAGATGTAGGAGTCAGTTGATTACTGATATCTATCTTTTTATCATAATATTGTCAAATTAAATACATTTCGACACTTGTAGCATAATATATTGTGAAAGGGATTAGGTTTGTCCAGTTAAAGTCTATTATTAGAATAGGCACTGATGTATGATCTATAAGAAACTGACCACCAATCCTTAGGACAGGCCTTTAAAGAAGTATGCCCATTTCACTGATTAACTTAAAACAAGTAGGTGAATGTCAATAAAGGCTATTACTAAAGAAATTGCTGTTCTGATCTTGCTTCCCTTAAGAGTTGGAGCAGATCTTACCTCTTGCTTTTGCACATATGCTCCTCCATCCTGGGTGTAACAGACCTAGGTAGTGGATCCTCTGGGCCGCCACAAGCGATGGTAATAGCCGTACCAGGGAGTGAAGTCTAAGTGGGTCCCGGTTTTCACCAGAGCCCGCCACAAAGCGTGATGGACTTGCTGTGGCGGGATTCCACCAGGTCGCTACTCCTGATACAACTTGCTTGCAGTGGTAGCCAAGGTTCAACGCAGGACCAAATCGACAGGCAAACTCGTAGTTGGAGATGGGCTGAGAGGTCAGGGCAGGCGGCAAAGGTTCGTGGTCGGGAAACGTAAGCCTAAGGGACTGGTACACGGGAATGGCAACCGGAACATAAAAAAAGGCTTCCTCGCATAGGTAAAGGCACTATGGAATCAGCGAGGGCCAGGAAGAGGTGGAGCATTAAAATAGGGTCAGCGGCAGGTGCTTCCAATTATCTGCGCGCTGGCCCTTTAAATTTGACAGAGCAGGCGCGCACGCGCCCTAAGGAGCGGGGGCGCGCGCACCGGCCGGGAACAGAGACAGGACCGCGGTCAGGTGAGGACGGACGCCTGTGGGAGCGGGTGCGCTCACGGATCACGGCGCCACCCGCACCAGGCGCAGGCCGCGCTTCAGGGGAACGAGTGCACCCGGCCCACGGGCTGCGGCGCCACTCGTAACACTGGGATGGCAATGTCACTCCCTGCAGAGTGTTATCAGCAGGACCGAGCTTGTTCATTTTACTTCTTGACAAACTTTAACCCATTAGAGGTCTGTAAACTTGTGCACTACAGTTTAGACTACTCCATCACTAATGTCACTCTAACAGGAATAGCTTAAAATAGCAGAGCTGATATGTCAACCTTTAAACAGCCTAAACAGGAAGTGCGAGTCTCAAGATCTGTGAAATAGCATGGTGAGACAACCCCTTTAATATACTGTATATATTTAGTGGGGAATTAAAAATGTGTATATAATAATCATTGTGGGCTAGACACCATTGATATCACATTAATGGCCAGTCCTAAGGATAGGTCATCGATTGGTTCACTCCTTAGGGTAAGTTCACACGGCGTATTGCAGCGCATACTGTACGCGGCGCAATACGCTGGTTGTTTTAGAAGTACGAGCTGGTCAGCGCGTACTTCTAAAGCATGTGGTAGGGTAGCTGACTCCATTCACTGTCATTATCCATGGCATGTAAGTGCCGCAAAGAAGTCTCATGTCACTTCTCTCTCCCGGCGTACAATACGCGGGTATTGTACGCTGGGGGAGACGGACCAAATTCATAGCTCTGTATGAGATCTATGAATTACCCAAATTGGGGCCGCATTTTGGCCGTATTGAAGTGCAAATACGCGCTGCAATATGCCCCACAATTACGCAGTGTGAACATACCCTTTGAATTATATATTTCATTGCTCAGAATAAAATATGAAATAACGTAATAGTAATAATTAACACCATTTTGTCTATACATCTTCTATAAAGTGTAACAACTTTTTAACTCCTTAACGACCTCCCGCCGACTTTAGACGTCGGCTGGTGTGGGTCATTCGTCTGCAGCGACGTCTTTTGGCGTCGCTGCAGACATCGAAGTTTGCGGCGCCCGGCGCCGCAATTGCACTGGGATCGGGCTGTACTACACAGCCCTGATCCCAGAGCATCCCCTGCTAGCATCGGGCAGTGGCGGAAACCTCAGCAACCCGATGCTTTAACTCTTTGATTGCGGTGGTGCGTTACCGCAGCGCAATCAAAGGGTTTCCCCTGCTGATCGGAACACCCGGTCACCCGACAGAGCCCGTGGGACTGCTGCACAGTGAGCTCTGGGGGCCTATCGTGGCACCAGAGCTGTCTGTGTATTAAGCCTGTGACTAGGACATACTGTGTGCTGTCCTAATCACTGCCTGTGTCAGACTGACACAGATTATAATGTATTAGCATATATGAATATGCTAATACATTACTAAGTGTAAAAAAAAAAATTAAAAAAATGTTAAACAGTTCTCCCTTCATGGGAGTAAAAAAAAAGTTAAAAAAACACATAAAAAGGGAAAAAAAAGTGTAAACAAATAAATAATAAAATAAAAATTAAATATTTTATAAAAAATAATTGTGCATAAATTAAACGCACAAAAAAAACCTACACATATTTGGTATCCACACGACCGTAATAACCTGTAGAATTAATCTAATAAGTTATTACATGTGAAATGTGAATGGTGTGAAAAAATAAAAAATACAAAAAAAATACTGCAATTATTTATAAGTGAACTTAAACTATTCCCCCATAAAGAACAACTTGTCTCGAATAAAATGAGGCCTCATAAAACTGCGTCACTGAAAAAATAAAAAAGAGAAAGGGATCACTGTGTCCTGTATGGGATGTAGTTATCCAGGGATGATCCACTAGAGCGCTTGTGGAGAAAGAAAGATCCGGTTATATAGTAAATAAATGGATTTATTTATGTGTCCATGACACGTTTCTCAGGATGACAATCCTGCTTCCTCAGATGGACTATGGAGCTCACAACAGGAGTTTAAATACATATCATTGAATCACAATGAGGCTCTGTGCTGAGCGCGAATTTCATTCACAGATTTGTTTTGTAAACATTGTCTCAAAATAAGTTACTAGTTTGTATATAAACAAAGAGCAGAATGGCATTCACAGTTTCGTATGTAAACAAAAACAAAAAAAAATAAAAAATAAAAAAGTTACAACTGTTGAAACGCAAAGAGGCAAAAACTAAAAAAATGTTCTGGTCATTTAACTACTTTTCAGGCGTTCGGCTTAAGCCCCGGTTTACACGGCTTATTCAAGCCGGAATTGCGAGCCGGATTGCGCTCGCAATTCCGGCTTGAATAAGGGGCGGGTGCGGGGCGGGGGCGCGGTCCGCCGGCTCTATAGACTTGCATTATCCACGGCGCTTATTGCGCCTGGATAATGAGCGACGGAATCCACTGTTCTTTATGAGAATGGTGGATTACCGTAATTACTGCAACGGATTGGTGCCGTACTGCAGCGCAAATCCGGCGCACAGTACGGCACCAATCCGTGGCGAAATAAGCCGTGTGAACGGCGCTTAAGGGGTTAAATAGTCTTGAAAATTATTTCTCTTAAATATATTTATTATTATTATGCTGTTAAGCCTGGACGCTGAGAAGGCCTTTGATAAGGTATCCTGGCCTTACCTAAACGCTGCGCTGGTGCGTAGAGGGTTCGGATCTGTCTTTCTAAACTTCTTAGACCTTCTCCATCTAAATTGTTCAACTGCACTAATTTTAAATGGCCATGTAACCCCGCAGGTAGCCTTTTTTAGAGGGGTGAAGCAGGGCTGCACACTCTCACCCATTTTGCTTAATTTTTCAATCGATCCGCTCCTATATTATATCTCTCAGGACGGCACTATTCGGGGCATAACCAAATATAACCGGACGTTGAAACTCACTGCCTATGCACATGATTTGTTACTAATGATAACCGACCCAAAACTGAATCTGTCCCGCGTTCTGGAGATAGTGAAGGACGGGGGTGCCTCTCGGGATACGAGATAAATGTGGACAAGAGCGAAGGTCTCCTTTTGAAGGGCACTACTAGGCCCTTGTGGTCTGCCGCATTTAACATAAGATGGTGCACATCCTCCTTGAAATATCTAGGCATTTCCCTCACTAGAAACCCAGCAAATATATATCAGGACAATCTGAAGAGATACATTTCGACACAAACATTGAAAACCTGGGAGAACATCACGGTAAACTTTATGGGCGGGGCAAACCTTATAAAAATGGTGGAATTCCCGCGGCTGTTATACCTGCTCCAAATGCTGCCAATTTATCTTAGGCCTAAGGATGAAAAATTAATTAACGCTCTCTACCGGGCTTTCATCTGGCATAATAAAAGGGCGCGCATACCTTTACATCTACTCTGTCAACTCAAATCAAATGGGGGCCTGGGTTCCCAAGTATCAGACATTATTGCTTGGCAGCACTGGGTAGATACCTTACCGATTGGCAGCAGGGGACAGAGGTATTTTCCAGTAGCTCATTGGAGAGACTGTTTCTTCCAAATATATCCCTTATTAACTTTGTGCACCTGCAATACAGCCAGATTCCTGCAGAGATAAGAGTTAATACGCTGCTGATGTGGATTTGGAGAGCCTGGAATAAGATGAGGGCCCTCAGGAAGCTCTTGCCTCAGCTCTCTCTACACTTGTCACTGATCCACAATCCAGAGTTTCAGGACGGAAAACCTCATGGTACTTTCTGAAGGTTATATAACATGGGCCTGAGAACTCTGGAGGATTGGATAAACCCCCGAACCCGTAAACCGTATACAGTAGGAGAATTACAGGAGATTTTCCCCCACATAGTGATACCTTTCTTCAATTATCTACAGGCGAAACATTACTGCACGGGGGTTCTCAGATTAATGACAGACGCTGACTGGGACCATGACTTTGACAGGATTGTCCTGAAACCTCCTGCTAGGCGGGGACATTTATCGCAGATCTACAGATTCCTACTGGGAAATTTGACATATGAGGAAACCCCCACACAACTAACTAGATGGGTAGCAATTGATCCAAAATTTACACCAAATTTTATTCTGACTGCTCTAGCCAGGGCCCACAAATTTCTTCCCTCCACCCGATACGCGGAGATGAATCTTAAAATCGCACACAACGCATACCTGACCCCTTTGAGAGGGCATCGTATGGGAAAATTTGCGTCAGATGGATGTTTTCGCTGTAGCTCCCCTGCGGCAGACCTGTTTTGCTGTCTGTGGACTTGCCCCGGGATCAAGCAATACTGGGAAGCCATAGCCACCTTTATCCAATGACACTTGGTGTCATCGTTTCGTTTGAGTGCAACATGGGCGCTGTTTGGCTTTGAAGATGGGGAAGTGTCCCCCTATACCAATAGAGAAGTACAGCTCTTACATTTACTGTCGGCCTCTGCCAGGAAAACAATACTCCAGTCCTGGCTGCAACCCACAAGCCCGACTTTCTCACAGTTTATGGAGAAATGTACTTTTTTATTGAGAATGGATTGGGTGAAGGTGATGCAACATAAAGAGAAAAGAGTGGGAAAATTCTTCCGTCTCTGGGGGAAATTTATAGAGATCATGCCACAAGGTGTTAGACAAAAATTATATTCCTGCTTTGGATCGACATCATGGTACTTAAGGCAGCAGCTCGCAGGTGCAGAAACTCTCGCTGTGGGTTCTCAGGGGCAACCACGGGTAGAGCATATGGCAATGGATGGCGTTGAACCCCTTTTTGATATCTAAATAATATTTTATGATGGGGCTGTGACCACGAACACACACCTGAATAGCGACGATAAAGACGCTATTACCTTAATAGTGTAAGCTTGTTGAAGAGGCATATACCAAAGGATCCAGAAGCTTTGGGTCTGTGTGGGGGAGGGGGGGTGGAGGCGTGCGTGGGGGGGGGGGATCCGGACGAGACTGGGTAGGGGGGAAGGGGACATCTTTACAATTGATTATACTGATATGTTCACCATTACTTCGAGCACAACACGGGGTTAAAGTTGTACGTGTTCAGTAGTTATTTAAATAGGTAATTTAAATAAAGGAAAAAGGGACCATTGATTTACATGAAGTCATGTATAAGTGTTAAAGTCAAATGCTTTTGCTTGACATTTGATATTTTATGACCTACTGTATGTTTATTTTCCTGCTTGGATGTAACAAGCTGTTTACTTCTCTGTATTTTATTTCTGTTGGTCCAAATAAAGACAATTAAAAAAAAAAAAAAAAAAAAAAAATTATATATATATATATATATATATATATATATATTATTTAAGATTTTATTCTATTGTTTTGTGTATTCAGCTCCTCTGCAGAACTATGCATCCATGCTTACAGATTGCAAACATCTTTTTTATCTAACTCGTCTTCTACTTTGCTTAGGCTATCAATAGGATAGAACAGAGGCGATGAAGTAAAACATGACAGCAGAATATGACTGCATACAGGGTTTGTTTGTAGTCTGTAACCATAGAGATAAATAGGTCTGCAAAGGAGCTGCATACACAAATCAATATGAAAATAAAGTATTTTTAATCAAGTCTATTTGCAAAGTTGATTTATTTAGCTTGTTATATTTTTTAAATTTACAGCTAAAGATTATAATCACTATAATATCAATTACATATTCTGAGATCTGTAGAAAGAGATAGAGGATAGATACTATGTTGATTGGAAAGTGCTTAATGGAAAAGGAGATGTCACCCAGGAAATATATGTACAAATCAACAATTTGTTTTGCTGTGCAATTAAGAAATAAAATGTATTCAATTTAATGTGTTTTCCTAATTGCAAAGCAAATTTCATGTGTTGTGAATTTTCTACATAAGAGGTTGTATTCACATTTTAAGTGCATTGTCATATTTTTTGTCATTATAAATGGTAATATCAAGAACAGCACATGTGAGTACAGCTATATTCCCTGTATTCGCCATAGATCTTTAATTTGAAATAAGTTTCAGATATATTTGAATGGTGTAGTCATTAAAGAATTGGGACTATTAGCAGCATAAATTAGGTTATTAATGCACTGTTTCATTGGAGTCTATGAATTAAATTTTATTTGACTAAAGCAATCAATACTGCAGTTCCCCTTTAAAATAAAATGCAAAAATAAAACAAAAATAGACAGTTCGGTTTAAATGTTTTTTTAAGGAACGCGCATCAGGAGGAGCTTTTCCAGTGGCCTTCATCCATTGTGGGGTAACTATGTGGGTACTACCAGTTTATGCTATAATCATGTTTTATCACCTGCATTTAGGCTAATGTTGTTATATATCAGCCATACGTTATTATGTATCTCTAAATATAAATACCTATGGTACCACTATTACTTATTTCATTTTTTATTTATTGGCAATATGCACTAAATACTTTGTTTTATACATGTGTCATTATAATTATATTTAATGTAGTATATTGCTATATGGTTTTTTTTCTCTACATGATGTAATTCCACAAAATTGAATAATCATTGTACCCTATCGTCAATAACACTATTTTCTATTATACCCCACTTTTGAAAATCATGTGCTTTTTTTACTCCTTCAGGTACTTTTTATGAATTTCAATAAAGTGATTATTAATTTTTAATTATTTATTTGCCATCATGCTTTGTGCTTTAACACACTTATATTGAAGTGATACTCAAAAGCCTTGCAATTTACATATTTTACACCCCTAAACTTTACTAAAATCATACCAAGGCACTGAGAGGGGTACAATTTAGAGCAGGTCCCCATCTGAAATGAGGCCACCTCGCCATTGGTGTATGAACCCTTTTGGACGTTTGTCACACTTAAGTGTTTCAGATCAACACACAAATGTAAATATTAGACAAACATAACACAAGTAAACACAAAATTCAGCTTTTAAATGAAGGGCTTTTGTTATTAAGGGAAAAAGTAATCAAAACCTAAAGGTCCAAATGTGAAAAAATAATTGCCCTCTAACTGGCTAGGCTACCCTTAGCAGCAACAACTGCAATCAAGTGTCTGCAATAACTGCCAATGAGTCTTTTACAACACTCTGGAGGAATTTTGGCCCACACATTGTTGCAGAATTGTTCTAATTCACCCATATTGGAGGATTTCCGAGCATGAACTGCCTTTTTATGTATCTCAATCGGCCACAGCATCTCAATCAGATTAGGGTCAGGACTTTGACTAGGCCACTCTAAAATCTTATTTTTGTTTGTCTTAAGCCACTCAGAGATGGACTTGCTGGTGTGTTTTGGATCATTGTCCTGCTGCATAACTCAAGTGTACTTCAGCTTGAGGTCACAAACAGATGGCCGGACGGTCTCCTTCAGGATTTGTTGGTAGACAGAAAAATTCATGGTTCCATTTATCACAGTAAGAAACAGCCCAGATCATCACACAACCATCACCATGTGTTACTGTTGGTATGATGTTCCTTTTCTGAAAAACTGCGCTGCTTCTACACCAGATGTAATTGGACTTACACCTTCCAAAAAGTTAAACTTTTGTCTAACCAGTTCACAGAATCTTCTCCCAAAACTCTTGGGGATCATCAAGGTGTTTTTGGCAAAACTGAGATAAGCTTTTATGTTATTTTTGCTCAGCAGAGGTTTTTGTCTTGGAGCACTGCCATGCGGCCATTTTTGCACGGTCTCTTTCTCATGGTGGAGTCATGAACACTGACCTTAACTGAGACAACTGAGGCCTGCAATTCTTTGGATTTTGTTGTGGGGTGTTTTGTGACCTCTTGGATGAGTCATCGCTGCGCCCTTGGGGTAATTTCGGAAGGACGGCCACTCCTTGGGAAGGTTCATCACAGTTCCATGTTTTCTCCATTTGTCGATAATGGACCTCACTGTGGTTCTCTTTATTCCCAAAGCTTTTGAGATAGCTTTATAACCTTTTCCAGAGTGATAGATCTTAATTACTTTGCTTCTCATTTGTTACTGAATTTCTTTGCAGTTCCCAATAAGGCTTCTGAGGATCTTTTGGTCTACTTCACTTTGTCAGGCAGGTCCTATTTAAGTGCCTCCTTGCTTGAGAACAGGTGTGGCAGTAATCAGGCCTGGAAAAGGCTAAGGAAATTGAACTCCTTGGCTTCCCAATGATATGAGAAAACACAGTTAATTTATATTTTGTTTTTTCACACAAGGTCCTGCAGGTTTTGATGACTTTTTCCCTTAATTACGAAGACCTTCATTTAAAAACTGCCTTTTGGATTTACTTGTGTTTTGTTTGTCAAATGTTTCAGATCACCAAACAAATTTAAATACTAAAGTGTGGCAAACATCCAAGAAATCAGGAAGGGGGCAAATACTTTTTCACACCACTGCATAGCAGGAACTCACTGTGAAAGAATTCATTATTCCATGTCTATCTCTCAGTTTCTGCAGAATGCTGCATATCAACATGTACCTGCACCATTTATTTTGTAGATTTGCTAGGTCCTGGCCATTGTTGCTTTTGGAGTCCAAAATGGAGTATAGCTGGGAACCGCACACCCTGAAAAGTAACTGAAAAAGACCAAAGAGAGATGAGATTAAGGGGATGTTTACATGGCATTTCTTAGATGCATGTTTGGTCCATGTTTTTGAACCATCTAACAATGTGCAGTGCAATGTACTTGCTTTCAACGTAAAACACGCATCGACATCACCGATGTGTGTCTCACTGCATCTTTCGGATCCGTTCAAAGAATTGACACATCAATTCTTGATCCATTTGACACAGCAGACGCCCTATTTAAAACTATAGGGTGTGATTCTGCTGCAGCAATAACACGCAGCAAACTTTGGGTGCATGTTGGATGCATTATGCGCAGCACTTCTGAATATGTTTTTCAGATCCAAAAAACATATTTAAAACACCATGTGAACATACCCTTAAAGTAAGTCCCCATCTCAACTGAGGCTACCTTGTCGTTGGTTTATGGGGCCCTCCCACATGCCATGCATTGCAGCCATGCCAAGTTTGACATAGGTTGGAACAACATGATCAAGACTCCTAGGGGTGCCTTCACACGGAGCGTTTTTTTCCTTGTGTTTTTGGTTGCGTTTCTTGTGCAGAAAGGCACAGCAATTAATTCTGTACATTTCTGCACAAAAAAACGCATCCAAAAACACATTAAAAAATGCACCAAAAACACTTCATGTGAATGCACCCTAAGTACTGCTCTGGCCCCTGAATTCTTCCCACTTGAACCCAATTGAGCATCTGTGGAACCACCTCAATCAATGTATTTGCTTTAGGCTATGTTCACTCGGCTTAACTGCGGGGCGTAATTTCGCCCCGCAATTACGCCATGTGGTGGGGAGGGGGGGGGAGTGAGCGGGGGGCCGGCACTTTGCGGCCCATAGAGAATCACTGCTAGCGGCGCGTATACACCGCTAGAAAGTGACATGTCAATTATCTCCCCGCCCAGCGGCTTCGCCGGGCGGGGAGAGGAGAAGTAATCCATAGTTCCTTCTATGAAACTGTGAATTACCGTAATGAATGGGCCGTTTTCGGCCCGTAATTGGCGCACTCCGGCGCGTAATTACGGACCGAAATATGGCCCATTTTAAGCCGTGTGAACATAGCCTTAGGGATCCTCCCCCATGCACCTCCCAATAGCTGTGGGTTGCAATCAAGATGGCTCCAGATACCTGTGACTACCTACCAAGATTTTATTAGTCACTCCTAGCCTGTCTGCTGCTCTCCATTCATCAATTCAGCACTGCAACACTTGCAAATCTAGACTTTAACATCAGTACCATAATTATGAGAAAACTTTCTTGAATAGATCCCTTAAGGGGAGGCATATTAACAGCCGTTTATGGAAAGAAGAGCAATAACATTTATTTATGCCCCATGTCAGATAGGGGTCTATATTCATGGATGCCTAGTGTGTTCCAAAAAGGAGGTTTAAATTGGGCAGTAAAAAGCATCCAAATATCTTCACTGTTGCCTTGCAAATAAGATGTCACATGTGAGATATTGACTTCAGGTCAGAATTTGTTTGCTGTGTTCCTATGTTTTTGGACCAAGCTTTTTTAAAATTATACATTGTATACATTTTGCATATTCTGCAATTGGGTTATTTCTGTATGTAATTTACAATCTGATCCCCTGCGAATTGATACATCTATCGTCACGGGTTATTCCTAGATCAAATTTTCGTGCATTTGCCCTCAAATCATATTTCTGTTAACTCCAAATTTCCCTCCTGTTGGTTATTATGACTTTTGGGAAAACTGCCTCTTCTAGGATGTTTTTTTTTTTTTTAAATGAGACCATTCACTACATTGTTTAAAGGGTTTTACCACAATAAAAAATTTGTGGCATTTTGCTAGGATATGTCATCATTGTCTGATTAGGTCCAGGTCCTACTTTTTGGACCTGCACCTATCTCGGGAACAGGCCCCTAAAAACTAAAAGCGCGGGACTAGACAGCGGTAGCTTGTGCAAAGCTCTCCATTACTGTTCTATGAGAGTTCCAAGAAAGAGCTCAACACACCATCAACTGTACTCAGAAACTCCCATAGAACAAAATGGAGGTAAGGGGTATTGTTCCCCATGACGTTTTTTCAGATCCGTTTTTTTTTTATCCGTTTTTCGGAACCAAAACAGATCCAAAAAACGTATCTAACAATGTGCTGTGGATTTACATTGGTTTCAATGTAAAAACACGCATTCAGTAAAGCGAGTGATGGCTGCTGCGTGTTTACATCGTCTTTTCAATGCGTTTTTCGGATCCGTTTTTAGAATTGACATTGCCATAGGAAACAATGGGTGGGCTTTTGGAGCCGAAAAACGGAATTCCAAAAGAAGCAAAATATTTTTTGGGTACGTTTTATACTAAAAGTGCATCCAAAAAAAACATTGATTAAAATTTGAATTGTAATACACTAATATCGGCCGCTAGAGGTCTCATTTGATCTAGAAGAACTGTTTGAACTTTAGTAACCTAATGACCCAATAGAGGCGCTTCAAGCATTTACATGTGTTTAATCTTATAAATCGCTTTTATTATTAATTAATTATATAAAAGCAGTCTTTAGTATTAGAATAGGTGTTTTTATAGAAATTATAAAAGTTTAAATAATAAATGTATTAAGTTTTAGATAAATGTTTATTATAGAATGTTGAGTGGTTTTAGTATTAAAATTTAAAACAGTCATTCTATAATAAATTATTTATCTAAAACATTAATAAATTTATTAGTTAAAACTTCTATAATTTCTATAAAAACACATTCTATACTAAAAACTGCTTTAATATAATTCAATACACATAAAAAGCGATTTATAAGATTAAACACATGTAAAATGCTGGAAGCGCCCTCTATTGGGATTCATCTGAAACACATGTAAAATGCTTTCAGTTAAAAGGCCCTCTATTGGTTCATGAAACACATTAAATGCTTTCAGTTATAGCGCCTTATTGGCTTCTTGAAACACATTAAATTGCTTTGTTATAGCGCCTCTATTGGGTTTTAGGAACACATTAAAAATGCTTTTTTATAGCGCCCTCTATTGGTTTTGAAACACATTATAAAATTTTTTTTTAGCGCCTCTATTGGGTTTTCATCTGAAACACATGTAAAATGCTTTCATTATGGGCCCTCTTTTTGGCTTCACTGAAACACTTTTAAAATTTTTCCGTTTTAGCCCCTTTTATTGGGCTTATCTGAAACAACATGAAAAAATGTTTTCCCGTTTATGGCCCTTATTGGCCTTTTGAAACAATGGAAAATTTTCAGTTATAGCCCCTCTATTTTGGGCATTCATCTAAACAAAAAACAATGGAAAACGTTCGGGTTTTTAGGGGCCCTCTAGGCCTTTTAGAATACATATTAAAAAATGTTTTTTAAGGTAAAGTATATTACTATATTACTTAATATTCTACCCTTTCAAACTACAACCTGTATATTATTGAAAAAAGGATCCGAAAAACGCATCAAAAATGCATGCAAATGCATCCAAAAAGCATCACTGCTGCGTTTTTGGGAAAAAATTTTTGGGGGTGCAGTTTTCAATGCGTTTTTCTTCTATTGAAAAACAGATAAAAAAAACGGATCCATAACGTCTTGTGAACATATCCTAACTGCACATGTGCGGCCAGCTCTCCACACTGCGCTGAGTTTCAGGGGCTCGTTCCCGAGATGGGTACCTATCAGGGCACTGATGGCATTTCCTAGTGATATGCCCTAATTTTCTATCATTGGTAAAACCCTTTAAATCTGTAAATAGGAGCAAATGAATAACATTTTCTTTTCCATACTCTTTAAGTCAGTCACACAGTCATTATCTGGCATGAATTTAAAGCTGTCCAATAATCCTGAGTCTTCTTTTCTCCAAGAACTGTGGTAAGTACCTGTACACATCAGTTTGCCAACAGACATTGTTTTAGCTATTGTGTATAGTGACCTTGACGGTCAGCTTCTTCTCAAGCTGAACTGGCTGGTTGCAGAATGCAACAGATTGTAACAAAAGATTAAAGATGCAGTTACGTTGTGGGAAGGAAGGGCCCGTTAAGGACACCACAATTTTTTTTTAGCACTTGTAGTTATTTCTAAGTTCCTAAGATTGTGATTCATTTTTGCCCTGTGTAATAATGATTCTCAGCTAACCTTTTTTTGTTGTCTTGCTTATTTATCTGCTAAAATTTCTAGCAGGTGGTGTGTTGCCTCTCTGCAATGTATTGCCTTGACCTGTGTTCACCTTTCGTCTAAAAAGATTTCTAAGTATGGATCATTATGAAGGATGCTTTGTATGTAGTCATTGGACTCCCTTTAAATGCTTGCTGGCTGCTAAACACAGCCTGTTTTATTTTATTTTTTTTCTTTCGTTCATCCTGCAGGGAATGTGGACACAACCGGCTTCACGCAATCAATATATCATTATTTTGAAGTCTGCATAGCTACCCTCCCCTTGAGGTGAATTTGGAATAGTAACCTGCTATGGGCAGAAGCCATATGCTTTTAATGTCATGTGACTCTGACTTTAAGGCTATGTCCACATGCACAGGATTTTCGATCGTATCTCCGGCGCTTTTGTTTTTTAAAGCGCCGCAGATACGATCATCAGTGTGGTGCCATAGACGGGGCAATAGAAAAAGACGAGTTGCTGTCTACACAGCTCGTCTTTTCTTCTCCGTCTTTCGGCAGCGGCGTATTATACAACACGCTGTATAATTGCCGCCGCTTCTCGTCTTCTTGACGTCTTCCCATACAATGCTATTGTATGGGGGACATCAGGAAAACGAGAAGCGGCGGCGGCGTTTGAACAAAGCGTGACAAAAAACCGCGGTCCTGCTTTAGGAGAGAATGGCCGTTTTTTGGGGCCCTTTTTTTTTCTGATGCAGTGTAGACATAGCCTAACATAGCTCAGTTTTGTACTGCAAATTGTGCACTGTGTCTACATGAAATGTGCTTAATGCATTGTGCCTCAGGTCATTTCTAAAGCAAAAATTCTGGTGCAAAGCTGGTAACTGCTGCCCAAGGGGAACAGAAAAATTAGCTTCTCATATTGACCAGCTCCATTTGCAGTGATATAGTTATTACTTTCTGGTAGGATGTTTGAAGCTGAGAAAGAAAGAAAGAAACCAAGAGCAAAATTACAAAGCCAGCCTTCACCCTAACATTACATGTGTAGCCATTTTATTGCCTGTACCAATCAACATCTCCCTTCTATCCGAGTCTTCTGTTTTAGACAGTCATGCAGATTTTTAGCTTACTTGTGTTTCTGGGGGGGCACACGTTTGTGCTTCGTAGATTTCATAGCAGTATTTAAAAGGAACCTGTCCAGTGGTTTAGATATGTTATCTAAGAGCAGGATGTGACAAAGAGAGTATCTGAGCTCTGCAATATATAGGGTTATATGATAGAGGAGAGGAGCTGAGCTCTGTGATATATAGGGTTATATGATAGAGGAGAGAAGCTGAGCTCTGTGATATATAGGGTTATATGATAGAGGGAAAGAAACTGTGATCAATAATATATAAGGTTATTGCACATATGTGCCTATTATACAACCTTAAAGGCATCTTGACCTTTTACTGCCCACATGGCCCCATAACGTTGCTGGTGGAACAATCTGAACTACTTCATCAGCAACCCAGAAAAAAGGTACATACACCATAAAAATCCTGCTGGGACACTTCCATTTGGTATATATGGTATCTCAAATTATTTATCAGGTTATTTTACAACATGTTAACAAGTAGTTACATTTATGCAAACAAACCGTTACAAACGACCCTTTGAGTGACACCATAATGCTGATATGGCTCTAGGTAAAAATGAGTTTGGCACCCCTAATTTTTGGTTATTAGATTACTATACATACACCGTATTCCTAAGGTCCCATCTGGATATCCACAGTAGATAAACCAGTTAATATTTAGGGGGAAAAAAAGTATAGGAGACAAATTTGATTATATTGAAAGAAAAATGCCCAACTAGTTGGAACAGTGGTTATCACTTGCAGCAAGAGGGTGTCTTAGCCAAGAGCAATATCCACATGGGGGGTTATTTTTTTTATGTGCTTCAATTGTTAAAGGAAAATTTCCACTTCCCCTATTTGTCCCAAATTTATTCAAAACTTAAAGGTCTTTCAAGAAACAGCAGAAAAGTGAATGTGAATTTATTTATTCAGTTTTACAAGGTAACGTTTGGCTCCTCAACGGAGCCTGAAAATGGCTTGATTGAGAAGCTGAAATGTCAACTTGTAACATAGGGTGAATAAATTCACCTTTCACTAGATTATTTATTTTTATAGAGATATATTTTTTGGTTGGTAAACATTCCACACAACCTAAGATTCATACACCAACCACTAGGCAATGGAGATTTCAATAGTTTGAAGGTATCTGTGGATAATATTATGCATTTTAGCTATGAGTAGCTTCGCTTTACTCCACATAGTAAAAAGTTAAGCAAATTTTAACAATAAAATTCTGTAAAGTGCAACCCTATCAAAAATCTGGTGTCAGGTATACCTTACATAGTAAGCATAATGCACCTAAAAATGATGCTCTGTGCGCCTCCATAACGGAAAGCGCCGATTGAGGCGCATAGCACATCATTACAAGTGTATATGTGTTAGGCGCATTTCATATACTTGTAATGATAAGCTATGCGCCTCCTTGCGCGATGCGCCTCGATAGTGGCATTATATATTCTACCAATGAAATGTTTTGTGCCGAGATTACAGCAAATCGCGGCACATTGCATATCATTAGAAGAGTATTTTAATGCCCCTATCGAGGCACATCGCTCACGGAGGCGCATAGTTTATCATTACAAGTATATGAAATGTGCCTAACACATACTTGTGAAATGCGCCTAACACATATACACTTGTAGTGATGTGCTCTGCGCTTCAATAGGTGCATTTCTTTATGGAGGTGCACAGCGCATCATTTTTAGGCACATTACAATGTATCGGTCTCGGCATATAATGCGCCTAGTTTTGGTGTACGACAGTTCATTTACATGCAAAATATGGCGTCAATATAGACCAAAAACCTGGTGTTGGCGTGTTGGGAAATGTCGCCCTTTGTGTGTACATTAAGGGACTGAGAACTAGTCTTAGTAATATTTTACTTACACATGGGCATAATTTAGCTGCGGGTAAGAGCAAGAAGTAATGAGATAGTTTATTACTCTTAGGCCTCGTTCACACGGCTTATTTCAGAACGTATTTACAACGGATTTCCGATGTAAATACGTTCTGAAATCAGTTTGAAAATCAGTTGGGAAATAAGTGCCACTAAGTGTGGCACGTATTTGTAACTGATTTCCCGATGGATTCACCATCTTACAATCATTGTAGGTGGTGAATCCGTCCGGAAATAATTGACATGTCAATTGTTTTTCCGCCGGATTGGCCGTCGTCAATCCGCGGCGGCAATCCAGAACGGAATTTTTTGCGTCATGTGAACGACGAGCGTATTTTCTATTAAATCAATAGAAAATAGGCTGTGACTTATTTGGTCGGATTTTGCCGACGGATTGACAGTCGTCAAATCCGTCGGCAAATCCGTCCGAAATAAGACGTGTTTAACGAGGCCTTACTGTATTCAGATTGAAGAAAATCGCTGTTACATACCAAGTTCCATGAAGATGGTCATAAGTATCATCTGCTCAGTAATTTTCATTAATATATAATTTTTAATGATATTTTGGCTTTCTTTCTTGAAGGTAAAAGAGATCAGCTTGTATGAGTTATAACTTTGAAATTTTACTATTTTTTTTTATTTGCTGTTTGACACAAAAGACCACATGTATGAAAACTGTCTAGGTTTAAAACTCACTTTGTTGCCCATAGCAACCAACCGAAGCTCACCTTTAATTTCATATAGTGCTCTGGAAAAATGAAAGGGGAGCTCTGATGCTCTGGTTACTATGAGCTCTGATTGGTTGCTATAGGCAACAAAGTGAGTTTTAGACCTAGACAGGTTTTATACATGTCCCCCTATTCGTTTTGTGTTGCCTGAATCCTACTGACCTATAGAATAAAGTTTATATGTCATTTATGGGCCACATGTATGAAAACTGTTTAGATCTAAAACTCACTTTGCTGCCGATAGCAACCAATCAGAGCTCATAGCAACCAATCAGAGCTCATATCAACCAATCAGAGCTCACAGCAACCAATAAGAGCGTCCCTTTCATTTTTCCAGAGCACTATTGGAAATGAAAGGGGTGCTCTAATTAGTTGTTATGGGCAACAAAGTGAGTTGTAGACCTAGACAGACCTAGAACTATTGGTCTAAAACTCACTTTGTTTCCCATAGCAACCAATCATAGCGCCTCTCTAATTTTTCCAGAGTACTACATGAAATGAAAGGGGCGCTCTGATTGGTTGCTATGGGCAACAAAGGGAGTTTTAGACCAAGATAATTTTCAGACATGTGGCCCAAAGTTGCATGAAGGTAACCAAGACTGTAAATTACTTGGTAGTTTTTTTTGTAAATTTATGTCTGTATTTAAATAATCTATAGTTTAATGGACATACTCCAAATCCAAGATGTGGAAACCCTGGTTGTTTCTTCCTTAAAAAACAATTTGATTAGATTTGTCTAAGCCTGAAATCTTTAAAGAATAGCTGTTCATGCTTATTTAGATGAGCATTTCAAACCAGTCTGCGTAAGTTATAAGGGCACTATTGTCGGATGCCACTAATGTATTAAGAAGAATGTGCCTCTTAATAAATAAGTGATATCTTTGGCGGTCCACTAGGTACCAGTTGTGCATATGCCTGTACGCTTGCCAGAAGGTTTTCAACTGTATACTGTGGTATACACAGCACACAAAAAATGGGACACCAATTAAATATTGCTCACATAAGAATAGAGGCTTACTTGCTGATCCCTAGGCAGGTCAGAAACCAATTTCCAATAAGATTCAGGGCAGCCACAATGTGATATAGGAGAGGCTCCAGAGGTGAAAAGCACTAATAGGCGACCACTCACACACCTTCTATGCGTGAGGGGAGTGGCTATCTTATTTTGGGGAGTGTGAGATGTCAGTAACTTGGTGCACTACACATGATACAAGACTGGCATCCCAAAGGAGCCTACATATCTGCAACGTTAGTGCCATGCAGCTGGCTGGGCAAGAGGCTTTGAATGTAGCTTAAAGAGCCAATGTTCCTCACTAGGGAGAGGCACCACAAAGGTGTGAGATTTATGTCGGACTTTTACAGGTGGACTTCTTTTTGACAGCATCGCAGTCATATAAACATGGATCTATAATCCCTATCATCAGTGACTGAGAATGATTAAAGGGATTTTGCCACAAAGTGAGTTCCTTACTTCTTATCTGCTCAGGAGAGAATATAAACAAATCATGCTGAGTCATGAACGGCTGCAGGGGTGAGAGGGAGGGCGGTGAGCAGAGAGCGAGGAAGCAGGGAGTGTCTCAAAAGTTTACTCAAGTAATAACATTACAACAATATATTCTCTATACAGCAGACAACCTCACACACTGCACTTTCTCCCCAGCCCCTTGCAGGCTCCTTCATGTTCCCTGTCATCAGATAAGAAGTGCAAACACACAAGCATGGCCAGATCAGCTCCTGTCAGTGTCCTGGTCAAGAATACTAATGGGGACAGAGCAATGCTTTAACTCTCACAGGCTTCACTTTTTTTAATCACATATATTTAGAAAAGTGATTAAATACCCATTTTGGAGGATCCCACGTCAACATTACATTGTGGCAAAACCTCTTTAAACATGACTCCGACAGGTTCTCTGTGCTTCATAATCTAAGGGCAGCATGTAAAGGAGGGACATACACTGAGCTTGGACATATATAGTTTTCTTGACTTGACTAGTTGGCTATGGAAATTTGGCCAGGACTCATAGAGAAGGCCCACACTTGTAGATTGACAATTCTCTTTCAATATGCAAACTACAGTGTACTATAACTGTCAATTACTATCTGTAGGCAGTGAAATGGGACTCACAGGCTTTCTGTGAGAGTCCTGGAAGTATTCACCATATACAGCTAAAATTTAATTAAAAATTCTGAATCCAATCATGGAAAATAGTTTCTTCTTGAACTTCTTTTTATCCGATGCTGCCCTCAGATAAGGACAGAGAAGCTTTAACCCAAGAATTGCTATACAGTAATATAAACGTGTATATTTGTTTTAGCTGAAAAAAAAGACAGATGCATCAACTCCACTATTTTGTTATAAGGTTTATAAAAAAGGACGGCACTGTTTTGTCTCTGTATAGCCATCAAGGAAACAATAAAGCTTTATCAGCTGAATACTTAAATATGGCTGAATGTTTGATGAGATGAAGATGTAATTTTTTTCTGTGCTCCCCAAGGATATGGATTAAATATGACTACAGCCCCTAATCAAATAGCTGGCTCCCGAACAACCATCCCTTCCACATATTTTATTCCGTGCATGCCTTCTTTCCCCCCTCGCTCCACCAAAACCATTACTTATTCAATGGTTTGTCAGCAGTGTGCATTATTAGCGCTCCAGAGATAAAATTTTAAGTGTTGCTCCCAATTAGCACAACAGTGACCACGTACCATGCCTGCCGCTTAATGCCTGCTCGCCGAAAGAAGCTAGTTTTGAAGGTCTGAGGTGGAGGAGAGCGGAAAAAAAAAATGAAACAGCTTAAGTATTCATTTTGAGAGGAAAGACAGCTCCTATTAACATTTAACAGCATTTGTGCAACTTGGTGCGGAGGTTATGATGCAAATGAGGAGGAATTAAAAGTGGCCAGGGGTTTGTCATTGATGGATTGCAGTCTGGCGGTGTTCACACTTCTGCTGTGTCCATCAGAAGCGATTACTGTGTAATTAAACCTTATTTCTCGACTCTCTAGTGCATAATTACTTTGTGAATATAACCATCATCTAAAAAAGCTACCAAAATGCTTTAGCATTTAGTCTGGCAGTCATTCCCCTAGCTTGTGTCAGATACAACCATCATACAGTGCAAAAGAACTGTCACTTTTAATAAGCAGGAAAAAATTAAATGAAACAGTATGCCTATTACAGGAATATTAGGCGTTCAAGTGGTAGAGTCCTTTTTCTGCTATTTGCATAATTTATTCTTTTTTTTTTTTTTTTTGTCCCTCACACCAGAAGCTTCAAGCAATTTTCTTCACATTTAAATAGATCGCACATTTAAGGCCTACTTAAGGAAAATTATCACTTTGCATATTTTAATTGTTGTGAAGAAAGTGAATAGAAGAGGTCTGCGGCGTGGACTCTTGAGTCGGTCAGACGTTCAACTGTCTGATTCTGTAGCTCCCCACTGGTCCACTTGAGATAACCCTACAGTTCACAGCCGCACACATACATTTCATCAGCATGCAAATCAGCTTTCAACATTACAATAAAGTGGATCTTTGATATTTACAAACTAGGCACTCATAACAAAAAAATGGAAATTGTTGGAAAGAACTTTAGAATGTTGTCTTCCTTTTATTTATTTATTGTCCTTATTTCATTTTGTATTCACAATAAATGTCCTGTTTATGTAAATATATTTTCTTGTTTCAGTGTAACCACATTGTGACTGTTTTTTACCTTCAGATTATTTCCTCTTGTTAATGACAATATTTAATACATTAATTATGTGACAACAAACCGTTCAGTTTAAACACAATTTTCTTTACCTGTAGGATCAGATCTAGAGGACTGGCTCGCTGCTGAAAGTATCGGAGAAAGAATATCAATAACCTAATTTGCTGGTTTGTGCAAAAATGTAAAATAGGGTGTTATGAAACTGCAAATTACAAGGCAAGGGCTGTGAACAGACTGCTGACTTGTCTTTTAATTATGAGAGCTTCTTGAACACAATATATACATAAACACAAAAAAAAAATCTTTACCAATATTTTTAAGGTTGGTATTATACCTAGCATATTTTGAAAAAAATTACAGAATTTTTTGGGCTAGAATTACTACAGTCAAATATTAGTTAGAAGTCAGTGGGGAAGTAAAAAAAAAAAAAAATACATATGTTGACTTTTTCTTTCTGGCATTTTTTCTTACTTTAGGTACATTTTTTCCCAAACACAGCATGCTTTAGGTCAGGCATCCTCAAACTGCAGCCCTCCAGCTGTTGGGAAACTACAACTCCCATCATGCATTTATATAATCTATAACAGTGGGCATGATGGGAGATGTAGTTTCCCAACAGCTGGAGGGCCGCAGTTTGAGGATGCCTGCTTTAGGTATTTGTTTTTTTATATCTTATTTTTTTCAGGTGTTTTTCCCACATAGACATTGAAAATTAAATTCCACCATCTATAAATAACCAGATATAATAATACTACTACTAATAGTAATAATAATAATATGATGTACCACCAAAAAAAATACACACACAAAGGAATGAATGAACCACCAAAAAAGTATGCATTCTTTGAGGCTTTCTTTTAGGTAAAACAAAAACAAAAAAAAACACTATGCTAAATACATGTAGCATTTGTGGTATTTATGTTTTTTGGGTTTAGAATACACCATATGTTTCATGTGTTTTGTTTTTTTAATCACATTTTTTTTTTTTTTCATCCCAACCGAAAGTCTATGGAAAAATGCCATACCTAGATTATGCTACTTGCAAAAATGACATTGCCCCCAAAACACTCCAGAAATAGGAAAGAAAGCCACAAAGTACCTCTGGCCTACCACAAACATCTGGCTGCAGTGTTATATACAGAAAATACCTGTAAAAACTAAGCAAAAAAAAAACCACCTCTATGGGTCACATTTACTATGGCATTGGCATTCGAAGACAGTGGCTTAAAGGGGTTGTCTCACTACATTGATTCATCTTACCTCAGTCCTGTTTTTTTTGTTTCATTTTGAATTCAGGGGCGTGTTTACTGGCTTCTACTTGGCTACAGCAGAAGCCGGGTCTGTAGCTATAGCAACCAGTGCAGGCAGCCTATCGGGAGAGATCAAACAGGTCTGTAACTATATTAACCTGAGGAGTCAATGCAGCCCATACAAGAGGGGATATCTAGGAATAGGTAGGACACTGGTAATGGACATATATTGCAAAGTGACTTGATTTTGCAAGATCTTTAACATTAAAACCCCTTTAATGTGTGACATTGTGTGATAAATAATCTTATCCAAAGATTTTAGGTTATCCCCATGTTATGGTAACACCATGTTATGGTACACCATAATCGGTGTGCAGCCTAATTAGCCCATTAATTTTCCTTTAATGTGGTTGGAACATAAACATCATTTATAACCTACCCACAAGGTAGATAACAAATATCTGACAGGTAGGGGGGCCCACTACCAATCATATAAATTGGGATTCCAGGTCCCCGGGTTTCCCAATTTTGGGGCCCAACAGTAAAAGCATTTTGAACCCCCAAACCAATTCAATTATTTTTACAGAGAACCAAGGCTATAAAACTGTCCCAAAAGTTGAGTTGAAATGAAGAAAGGGGGTGAGCAGGGTTTTAAAACCACTACTCAAATTTTACCCAAGGGGAGTTCGGGGAGCCAAGTTTTTTTAAATCCTTTTGGGACACCAAAAACCCTAAACATTTAGGGCGACATGTATAAAATCCCGCCGGGTGGGGGCCCAAACCTTCCCACCATTTTCCCCCGGCGGAATCGGGCCCCTTTGTTTTTATGTGGGGGCGGGGGGGCGCCCCCTCCCCATATATAGCAGGTAAAGTCCCCGCCCCCTGTTTTTTAAAGGGCAGTGGGGGAAACTGGGGGCGCGGGCTTACCCGGGGGCCTTGATTCGGCCCCCGGGAGAGTGGGGTATCTCAGGGGGGGGGGGGGGAAAAAAAAGTCCGCCACCCCCGGGCCCAAATGTGTGGGGCGCAGTGGGGGGACTGAGGCGCAGAGCACGATGCGCCCTATGTTTTTGGGGCGCCGGGGGGGTTAGTGGGGGTCAAAACATGCGGGCAAAATCCGACCCCCTCCCCAAATTTGTGTGTGGGCAACAGTCCCGGGACATGGGCGCGGGTGGGGGATTCCTTATGTGGGTGGGGGGAACGCGCCAAAAAAACATTCCGAGGGCGAGACAGGCGGGAAACATAAAAAAATTTTTTTTCCAGATGGTCGTTGGAGTATAAAATTTCAAAAATCCCTTTAATAAAGGGCGTTCAACATTCTCAAAAAGAGCTGAAACCTAAAAAATAAAAAATACATAAAACCAAAAACAACCCTTTTCCCAAAATCCTAATTCAAGAATTTGGATATTGGAAATTGCCGGAAATACAGTAATTCAAAATTTAGAAAGCTAAATTTTGATTGGGTGGGATAAAACCGGGAAACAGAAATAGGAGCAAAAGGGGAACCATTAAAAAAAAAATATGGGGGGTTTAGACCAATCGAATCCACGGGGGGGATTGTTTTTAAAAAACAAATAAAAATGCCCGAAAAAAGCTGAAAAAGGGGTTAAGCAAATGGGGGACTTGGCTAAACTCAAACCCAAACAAAAGGAGCGACAGAACCCCCTAAAACCTAGGAGAATTTTTTGACCAAAACAGAAAAGGAGCGGGGCAAAGACCCATTTTTAAATCTATGGAAAGTTTTGACCAAAAAGAAACCATGGCCGGGATAGTTTTAAAAAACAGTAAAAATGCTGGAAAAAGGGGCTTTGGTTAAGCTACCAGGGACTTTGGCCCAGCTCAGGGCCCAAACAGAAAAAGGGGCGACAGAACCCCCTTAAAAACCCATGGGGAATTATTTGGGGCCAATTAGAAAAAGGGGCACAAAGGGCCCATTTTTAGTCATGGGGGAAAATTTTTTGACCAATCAGAGTCCACGGCGGGAAATTTTTAAAAAAACAAATAAAAAGACAGAAAAAAGCTGATTGGTTTAGCAAACGGTTTGGCCCCCTTTGGGTACCCAGCCAATCAGAAGCGCGAGCTACTTTCCCATTAAATTTTCTAAAGGGGAATTTGGGGGGGTCTTAAAACTCGGCGCTCGCGCCGGTGCGGCAAGAATATTTAAAAAAAAAAATTAAATTTTTATTAAATAAAAACAAATTTTCAGATAAAGAGCCGAATCCCCTTTTTTAAAAAATAAAGCAAAAATTAAAATCCCGAACCCCAAAACCTTTGTCGCCAAAACCCCGGGGCTTGAAAGGGAATTGCCAAAAAGAGAAAAATTGCCGGGGGAAAACAAGGGAATTCCAAAAATTTTTTTAAGCTATTCTCATTGGGCGCATAAACCACCCCAAACAAAATAGGAGCAAAAATGTCCCATTATAAACCCATGGAAAGGAGAATTGATCAATCCGAATAGGAGCGACCCAAGGTCCCATTATAACCTAGGAGAAAAAAAATTGGGCCAATCATAATTCCCAAAGGGGGACAGTTTTAAAATACAATAAAAAATGCAAAAAACAGCCCGATTTTTTTGAAGCGGCGGGGGCTTTGCCAGCTTTTTGCCAATCAGAGCTACTTTCTCAAAGATTTTTATGGGAAAAAAAAATTCTGAGCCCCTCTGTGATTGGCTAAGGGTTTAAAAAAGGCGCCGTTATTTGGACCCAAAGGGAGAGCGAGCAACGCTCCTAATGGGAATCAGAAATCAAAAATGGGACAAAGGCCCCAAAACAAATTTTAACACTACAGAATTGTCCCGTGTGAAAATAAAAAAGAATAATAAAATGGGGGGAAAAGAATAAAATTTTTTAAATCAATTTAAAAACATGTTTTTTTCTTTTATTTCCCTTTAGCCCAAGGTCAATAGTAAGGGTGCAACCAAAAAAAAAAGAAAAAAAACATGATTTTTTTTGATTTAAATATTTTTTTTTTTCTACCCCCATATTAAACATTCGTTTTTTTAAACACATCGGGACAAACTTCTGTATTGTATAAAATTTTAAATTTTGGGCCCTGTAAAATTTTATTTCAGATTGCATTTGAAAAAACCCCTAGGAACGGGCGCTCGATCTCCCATTGGGCCAAAAAAAACGGCGCCTCCCTTTTAAATTAGCCAATCACCCGAGCGCGGGTCCAAATTTCCCTTTTTTCCCAAAAACTCTATGAAAAGTAGCTGGGGCTCTGATTGGGAAAACTGGGAAAGACCCCCCCACTTCAACCAATTTACTGTTTTTGCTTTTACTGTATTTAAAAGAACTTCCCCCCCCTTTTAATATGATTGGTCAATTTTTCTTTCCCTAGGAAATAATGGGGAAAATTTTTTGCTCCTTTTCCCGATTGGGGCAATTCTCCCCCCATAGGGTTTTAATGGGACCCTTTTCCGGGTCCTATTCTGATTGGGTTTGGGTTTTTGCCGACCAAAAAAGAAGAGCTTTAAAAAAATTTGAATTACGTATTTTTCCCGGGAATTCTCCCTATTGCAAAACCCTAAGTAGCGCCGGGCTCCGGGGACAAAAGCGTTGTTTTGGGTTTTTAAAATGCTTTATTTGTTTAAAAAAAGGGGTTTGGGGCTCTTTATCTGATAAAAGTTTTTTCAATTTTAAAAAAAATTTAAATTTTTTTATTAATAAATTCATGCTGCAACGGCGCTGAGCGCCGAGGGTTTTTCCCGGGGCCCATCTTTTCCATAACTTATTTGGGGGGAAAGGGAGCTCGCGCTCTAAATTGGGGCCCCGGGGTTGCCAAGCCCCCGGGAGCCCCAGCCCCAAAAAGCTCTTTTTTTTCCCTTTTTTCTGATTTTGAACTGTCCCGCCTTTGATTTTGGAAATTTTGGGCCAAAAATTCTCCATAGGATATAATGGGGCTTTGTCGCTCCATTCCCGATTGGGTTTAAAACTCCTTCAAAAGGTTAAATGGGCCCAAAGTTCACCCTATTTTTGATTGGCCCAAAACCCTTCTCCATAGGGTAAAAATTTTGGGCTTTTGTCCCGCTCCTTTTTCCCGATTTGGGTAGGGTACCAAATCCCCCCGGTAGCTTAAACCAAAACACTCTTTTTAGATTTTTTAAAATGGAAATTTTGAAAAATGTTTCCCGCTGTGGGTTTTTTGAATTGGCACTAAAAATTCTCCTAGGATTTTAATGGGGGCTTTTGGGCGCTTTCCCATTTGATTGGGCCCAGCCCAGCCCAAACCCCCGCTTTGCTTCAGCAATGAGCCCCTTTAATTTTACCATATTTTTTTCTGTATTTTTGAACTTTCAAAAAGGCCCCTTTTATTCTGATTGGTCAAATCCTTCCCCCATAGTTTTAAAGGTTCAAATTGCGCTCCCCAATTTTTTGGGTTGCCCGTTTAATTTCCGACCAATGAGAATAGGGTTCGGAATTTGAAATTACTGCTATTTCCTTCCCCGCAAAATTTACAATTACATAAATTTTTGATATTGGGGCCGTTCTAGATTTAGGAAAAGGGGTTTTTTTTTTTTAAATTAAATTTTATTTTTTTAAATTTTAGCCCCTTTTCTGACAAAATGTTTTTCCGCCTTTAAAAAAAGGGGATATTTTTCGGAAACCCTACTCCTGCTGCCCGGAAACGGAAAAACGTCGATATTTGGTAAAAGAAACTTTTTGTTTTTCCCCCAAAGTCCGATCCTGCTTCACTTCGCCTATGCCCAGGGATTTAGACCAAAATAAACCAGGTCCCCCCTGTTGGGAAACTGCAGAGCGCTGCACTGCGCCTCCCCTTTTTTCCGACTCTCCATCGTACATTCCCTTTAGAGTTTTTTGAGCGCCGGGCCCCTCCCCCCCCCGGAACCCACCTTGGGGCCCCCCACCGCGCCCATTAAAACGCCCCCTTTTATTGCGGGGCGCCGCTGAAAGTGGCGAACACTGCGCCTAACACTGAATCCCCGCGTCCGACAGTATATGCCAAAAAACAGGCGAAAAGACAGATCATACATGTCACCCTTATTACTTGACTTGTTGATGGATTATAAACATTGTTTTTGAACCAACCTCTCACCACTAAAGATGATGGAATGGATTTCCAGACTTGAAACAGCGTTTTGTTAAAAGATTTATTTTTGCATATTATCAGCACGGTATATACAGAAACTAAGCTTGATTATGTTCCCATTAAATGCCCATTTACACTCACCAATTATTGTCATGATTCACTCGTTTCCAAACTATTATCATGATAATTGGTCTGGGTTAATGAAGAAGATGAACGACAAAACTATTGTTTATCAATTGTGATGCCATTAATGAAATTATTGATAAATGTAAATGCCACTTAGTGACAGTTACACTTGGCCTTTCTGCCTGAAACACCCAGGTCCTGGTGGTCAGTGGTGGAGTTTGTGCTCCCCAGGACTCATGTGCTCTATTGGAAAACACAGAGCATACTATACAATAATTTGTAATTTATATACATTATTTTAGTTTAGGTTAGTTTAGGTTCAATCTACTTTGTATGTTTAAAGGTTTCCTGGGGGTTTTGAAGAAAATGGATTGGCCATATTGCAACTTTTTATAGCCAATTATAGTACTTTTTACCTAGAGAAAAAGGATCAGATTGGTCCATACACATCCGCTCCATCCTCCATAAGAATCAGAAAACATACAATGCAAAGCAAAAGGGTAACAATGTTTTGAACTTTGACTTTCAGGCTCCATATCTCACCATCCAATACAGCTTTAACCCCTTAAGCCGAACACCTGAAAAGTAGTTAATGACCAGAAAATTTTTTTAGTTTTTACCTCCTTGCGTTTCAACAGTTGTAACTTTTTTATTTTTTCAATTACGCAAATGGATGAGGCCTCGTTTTATTCGAGACAAGTTGTACTTTATGGGGGAATAGTTTAAGTTCACTTATACATAATTGCAGTATTTTTTTTATTTTTTATTTTTTATTTTTTTACAACATTCACATTTCACACTTAATAACTTGTTAGATTAATTCTGCAGGTTACTATGGTCGTGTGGATACCTAATATGTGTAGGTTTTTTCGTGCGTGTAATTTATACACAATTATTTTTTATAAAATTTTTATTTTTTTATTTTTTTACACTTTTTTTTACACTTTTTATGTATTTTTTACTCCCATGAAATGAGAACTGTTTAACATTTTTACATTACTAAGTTTTTACACTTAGTAATGTATTAGCATAATTCATATATGCTAAATTACATTCTAATCTGTGTCAGTCTGACACAGGCAGTGATTAGGACAGCACAAAGTGTGTCCTAGTAACTGGCTTCATACAGAGACAGCTCTGGGGCCCCAAACCTTTTGGGCCCCAAAAGCGGGACTTTTGGCGGGGCCGTTCCCCGGGTTTTCCTGCCCGGGTTTCCGGGTGTTTACCAAACCCCCCACAGAGCAGGAAAAACCCTTTTTGTTTTGGCGCTGCGGTAAACGCACCCCCCAAACAATAAAAAGGGTTTTAAAAAGGGGTTGCCCCCGCTAAAAATTTTGGGGTTTTTAAATTTTAAAAAGGGGACCCCTTTAAAAAAAAAAAGCTTTATGCAATATATGTTCATTAAAAAATTTTCAAAACTATTTTTGGACAAACCCCTTTTAAGAAATTCCCTAAAATCGGGCTTCTCAAAACCTCTATATAGCCCCCCCCTTTGATGCCTTATTTTACGGGCTGTCAGGTCTGAATGACTCATCACCTTTGAAGACAGGTCGGACAAAAGAGCCCCTCCCCACAAATCTTCGGGGAGTGGGGGGAGGAGGAGGGGAAGGGGGGGGGAAGGCCCTTCTGGCATCTGTGTCCGACCCTCCCCGGGTTTTAACCCTGTGTGGGGCCCTGCTTCCCCCTGTTTCTCTCCCACAGATAATGGACAGAAATTGACCCGGGTCTGTTCAATAATCAGAATGTTTTTTTGGAACTGTAAACAATACTAAACGGGTACAATCGGGGGGCATGTGAATATTTTTATGTTCCCTGTATTAGGGACACACCGAGTATAGTAAAAACGGCCCTTTTGTTGCTGGAGATGTGGAGCCCTTTTTAAGCTAAGCAGGGGATAAAGGAACAAAATCCCCCCCTGCTCTATTACACACACCCTTCATTTTTCCTCTCTACATTTCCTAAAAAAATCAGCCCTCTCCTGCAACAGACCAAAAGGCGGGCACACACAGGGTGAACTCTAAAGGCAAACCCCCCCCCCCCTTTAATAGAAACGTTATACAGCCTTTGTGCTGATGGGGAGGGGGGATAGGGAGCAGAAAAAAGACAGACAAGCTACCCACGCCCCCAGTTCAATTTCCCAGGGACACTGACGGGCTAAAACCCTCGTAATGAACAACCCTTTAAAGCACCGGGTTGGGGGAGGTTTCCCGCCAAAAAACCCAAAGCTCAAAAAGGGAAAAATGCTCGGGGACAGCCTGTTTTTATACGGGGCCCCAAACCCACCCCCAATTGGGGCTCCGGGAAACCCCAACAAACCCCCCAAATGTCTGCAGGCACATCTAAAGAAAATTTGGGGGGCAGCCCGGGGGACCCCCCCCGGGCCCCCCAAACTCTAAAGTCGGGGGGTTTTGGCCCCTTTTGGGGGGTTAAAAATGTGAGGCTGCAGTCATTTTTGTAGATAATCATTTTGGCTAACTAAATACATAAATTTTGACTTCCCGCTTTTTAGTATATGCTTAGTTATGAAGGTTCTTGTAAAAGGTAATTTACTTTTGTTACGGGTTTTTTTCCTTCCAAAAAATTTGAAGTTCAAGTTTTTTTTTTTTAAAAATTAGTATTTTGAAAAATCCCCCTTTTGGGTTTTTTAAACCCCCAAAAGCCAGGGAATCCTTTTTGGGCCCCCTCGATCAGTTTCAAGAAAGGGTCCAAAACTTCTACATGTTCCCTAAGTTGGGGGCAAAAACGGGTAAACCCAAATTGATACAAATCAGTTTTTTCTTCATTTTCCACGTGTTCGATTAATTGAGGTTTGGGAATGGGGGGCCCCAATTCAATATCTGAATTAAATTGTCATTGAACATTTATTTGCCAATCTTTGACATATGTTTTGGGGTTGTTGTTGTGGAAACATATTGTCCTTTTAATCCCCCAGTTTGAATTTATGAAGAAACCTATTTGTGGGATACTCACATAGTTCGTTTAAAGGCCACAATCGATCTTGGTCAAGTTTAAAACCCTTTTGGCGGTGAAAAAAAAATCTTACAAGTTCCCCCGCCAAATTGCATTCCTTCAATTTTCGTGATCTGCTAGCCCCCTTTATCCTGTTTTTCCCCGACCCCCCCTTTTCACCATCAAAGCCCTTTTTTAGACTTTCAATTTGAGCCGGGCCTTTCTTATGATGAATTGAAGTTGAGGGTTCTTAACCTTTTTTCGGCACCCTTTCAGAATCTATGCACGTCCAAGGGGGTTTCATGGACATCTGTGTTCCGTTACGACATAAAGTATTCACGCCATGTCTGTCACGTTAGAACTGATAGACCTTGTGATGAGTCAACTTATTGACTCAAATATTTTGCCTGGATGTCCACCTCTTGGCTTTGGAATGAATGGACTTCATTTCATAATCTTCCAACTATCACATCCACTAATTCACTTATTCCTCAATGGAAATGGAAGAAGGAATTTTTTAATTCACCCAGGGATGGTTGCTGAGTGGTCCAGCACTAGAACACGTCATGATCAGTTTATTATTGGGTGACCCATCCAACAAAAAGTGCCGATCAACCTATCGATTATGTTTTAAAAGAAAATTAGCTCACAAAAAGACAGAACCAAAACAGCAAATATGAACATCTGAGTCATTCTCTTCAGTCATTTCTTAGTTACAGATAATTATTGTAAAGTTGAGTGGCAACTAGTTTAATACCATGCATCCTACATGAGTTGCCTTTTACGCTATAGAGTTTTTTTCTGCATCCAATCATTTTTGGGGGGTTTTCAGTTAAGTGAGTGATTATTTTTTGCAGACTGATGTGTAGTTTTTATTGGTACCATTTTAGGATACATATGACATTTTGATGCAAAATTACCAAAAAAATTTAATTTTGACAATAGGAGAAAGTGTTCACTGTACAGGATAAATCATCTTATATATTAATAGATTTGATGTTCTACATGTAATCCCCAAGAGTATTTCACCACTAAGGGATGCAATCGCTTGCACACTGTCCTGCATTATACATCTATAGTGCAGAAGGGTGTACTAAGATGGCGCTTCCATTCCTTCCTGTCTGTGACAGGAAGTATTATGAGCAGTGACATGGCAGCCACAAAAGCTTTAGGCTTCTGGTTGCTATAGCAACTGCTCAGTACAAGATCGTGGGTTGGCGATTGGGTAGCGCACCATTCCCCATGTATCTAGATACCACATCTGTGATTGCCATGGTGTCAAAAGGATGAATCAGCAGGGTTTGGAGCCGGTTTGAATCTGTATCTAACAGCCAACACATGCTGCATATGGACTGAGGCTTGGGCGAGTGAGCCCGCTCCAGAACGTCGCCGTTTAAATTTGCACCACAGGTTGTGAACAGGTTAATCAGCTCTATATGAATGTCATCCCAACCAGCCAATTTAAAGAGCTCTGAGAGATTATGTGACCTGATTGGGCAGATTGGGTAGATACCAGTGAGATATAATCTTTTGTTGTAGAGTGCTCAGAATTTTTTACTATCTATAGACACTTATTCTAAAAACCTGACTGTCAAAGGACCCATAAAAAACAAATGGAAATTGAGGAAAAACTATTTTAATTCACCCTGGTTGCTATAGCAACTGCTCAGTACAAGATCGTGGGGTGCCGATTGGGTCGTGCACCATTCCCCATGTATCTAGATACCACAACTGTGATCGCCATGGTGTCAAAAGGATGAATCAGCAGGATTTGGAGCCAGTTTAAATCTGTAAACCGGCAACACATGCTGCATATGGAGTGAGGCTCAGGCCAGTGAGCCCGCTCCTTACTCCCTTAACGTCGCCATGTAAATTTGCGCCACAGGTTGTGAAGAGGTTAACCAGCTCTATATAAATGTCATGCCAACCAGCCAATTTGAAGAGCTATGAGAGATCATGTGACCTGATTGGGCAGATTGGGTAGATGCCTGTGAGATGTAATCTTTTGTTGTAGAGTGCTCATCATTTTTTATATCTAGAGACATATATACTTATAGACTTATTATACCTATAGACTTATGCTAAGAACTTGACTGTCAAAGGACCCATAAAAAACAAATGGAGATTGAAGAAAGAACATTTTAATTCTCCCAGAGATGGTTTCTGGGAGATCCAGCAGTAGAAAACCTTTTGATCAGCTTATTATCGGGTGACCCATTTGACAAAGCAGAACCTTTCAACCTATCATTTATTTTTCAAAAGAAATGTAGCTCAAAAAAAGACATAACCAAAACTGCAAATATTAACATCTGAATCATTCTCTTCTTAGTTACAGACAATTCTTGTAAACTTGAGTGACAACTAGTTATTACCATGTCTCCTACATGGGTTGTCAAATGGACACATTTGTTAACTTAATAAATCTTGCAGACAATTATTTACAATCATATTAATTTTCTATTGATCTCCATATTTTTCTTTAATAAAGTTGTGCACAAATATAAACGGGAGTTGTACTGAGATGAAGAGTATAACTATTATAGGTTCCTGAGAAAGAAGGTTGAAATCAGATATTTCCAACAAAGATAAACAAGAGTGTTCTTATCCAGAATTGTGCTCAAGGTCAGCAAGAACAACTCAGGGATGTATGGAGGCCATGAGGTCTTCCCTTCAGATTAGAAGAGAGAATGTCTATAGGAGAGATATCACTTATTTTTGCCTACATTCCAGAAATGTTTTAAATTGACACAGTCAGTAACACAACATTTTTTTTTATTCAGAAAGTGCACTTTCGCGAATAGATACTTCCTTTAATCTTCAGCATCAGGGTTGTTTTGTGTTGCACGAACAATAATGAATTCACCACCACTAAAAGGTCATATGATGTGAAACCACTATGGGTTATTTTACAGGTGAAATATATTCATTGAATTACTGAAATTACTGTATTTATTGCCCTGGAAAAACAATGTGTGGTCTGTACATCCAAAAAGTTTTTTTTTTTTTTTTTTTTTAAATGAGCAAGGTGTTGGGTGGGGCAAAAAAATACAAACACAATCCAAATATCACAGCTCTATTTTCATTTAAAAAAAACAACCAAAAATAACATAGGAATTTTTGGAAAAGCATTTCTGCTACTTTGAATACATGAAACATTTGCAGTTCTTAGTTTACATTTTTTTTTTTTAAGTTTTTATTTTTGAAAAATTTTTTGTAAAGAATACAAAACGGTAGACAAGAAAAAACAACAACTTTTCCAATAAACAAAAAGGTAGCATCCAAATAAATTTTAAATCAAATCAACCGCCCTCCCACTCATAAAAAATTTTTAAAAATTCATTTTAAAGTCATGTTTCCCCTGGGGGAAAAATTTGTATGCATATCCTTGAATTAACCAAAGGCATCTGTAAACAGAATGTACCCCCCCCCCTTTCATACCCCATAGAGGCCCACCATAAAAACAACAAAAGCACACTCAAACCCCAACTTTCCCCCCGATGTCCACCCCCCATAATAAATTTATGGCATCCATCCCGCCCACCACGGACTCCAAAATGTCCAAAAACCGCCGGTGTCCCCCTGACTCAATTGAAAGTTTATAGAAGGCAAATCGTTTTAAAAAATTTCCCCTCCATGAGACAGCGATGGAGTCTTGGGTTTTTTTTCCATTCAAATAGGGACCTTTTCTGGCAAGAACATCAATAGACATACAAGGCACTTCTTTTCATTGGCACTAGCCGCAACCGCCCCAAAAGGCAGTCTCGGGCCTGCAACCCCCCGGCGGGCCCAAATTTACACCTGAACCATGAACCTCAGACCAAAAACCGAATTTTGGGACTTTCCCAGACCATAGCATCCACGTGCCCCGAGCTCCACACCAGTGCCAGCCCTCTAGTCAACGGGCCCCTCCGCACCGGGCGCACGGGGGGTAAAATAAATTCTATCAACCACTTGACCTAAATAGGTGATCCTGACAACTACTGTCGGCCCTCCAAGCACCTCCAATCCTCCAGTGATGAGGTTGCAGGTCCGAAATATCTGACTCCCAATTCCCAAAGCCTTCCTAAAGGGGGGGGTTGAATTTCTAGATATATCTAAAAAATGTAAAAAAAATTTTCCCCAAGATTTCCCCCTAGCAATTTGCTCAAGACTCCACATTCAGGGTAATATCCCCTCTCCCAAATCTGTCACAAGCGTCCCGAGTTGGAAAAGCAAATAGTGCCACTTTTTGGGTGTCAAACTCAGACATAAAGTCAGAGAAATCCAAATTGGCCCCCCCAAATACAATTGGCCCAATATTTAAGGCCTTTCCCTAGGCCAAAAATTCAAAATCCACCAAGGGATTCTAGTTCAGCCAATTTCGGGTTTCTCCATAGTGGAATATAGGGGGACCAGAATTTCCCACCGCTCCCCACCTAAATCCCTCAAACCTCTCCAAATGCTACGTGAGCCAGTTAGAGGGTACTGTCGCATTGGGTATTCCCTGTCTGTATATGGGTTTCCAATGCCTAAAAAAACCCACAAATTGCCGCCCCAAAAACACACACCGGATTACCACTGTGGGCCCCAATCCACCAGCTGGTAGGAGAGCTGAACTGCAACAAAATAAATTAAAAATCTGGAACCCCAAACCCCCCCAACCCCATAAAAGGGCCTTAAATTTCCCCCTACTCAGCCGCGGCCCCCCGCCCTCCCCAAAGAAAGGAAGACCCAACTTCTAAAGCGTCTCAAAATGCGTCTAGGTAAATTTCAAGGGGCGCCCTATGGGTAAGGAATTTGGGTAAAACACCTTTCACTAAATTTAGGGGGCCCAATCAAGTCAAAGGAAATGAACCCAGGCAGTTAGTTTTCTTGACCTTCCTGCACCCCCCCGAGTGTTTTTCAGGTTTTTGAAGTTCCGGACACACTATAACTGGTTTCCCAAATTTTAAACCTTCAGAGCTACTAGTTCCCAGTTTTTTGGAAAATACCTCCCCCCCCTACCGCTCTACCAAAACAATACAATTTCGCCATTTAATCGTAGCCGAAAAAAAAACCCAAAACCGGGTCTATACCTGCAAAAACCTCAAAAGAGTCTCGGGGTTTGCAAGATACACCAAAAGGTCATCCGCATAAAGGGACACCTTTCCGTCATCCCTCTGATATTCTACCCCTAAATTCAGATTTTTTTAAAAATTCAGCAACCCCATCCCAAAGGGCAAATAAGAGGGAACAAGGGACATCCCTCTTCTTGCCCCCCCAAGCAATTTTTGGGAGAGAGAACCCTTACGCGGATCTAGCGACGGGTTCAAGTACAGAATTTTCAACCACCAAAAAATCTGCGGGGAAACCAAGACTAAAAGCCCAAAAAAAGCGCCATTCCACGAAAAAAAAGCTTTTTCATTATTAGAAAGCTATTATTTCTGGTCCAGTGTTTCATGCTCAAGCTGAAAATTAGTGTATAGTCTTCTCAAATTTTATATCGTGTCTTCCCCGGCATTAACCCCTTTGATCTATTCCCCCCACTGACAAAAAAATGGAACTTAGGGCATCGTCGAACTTTCGCCAGAACTTGCATTAAATTGATAAGAGAGTAGGCCTAAAAAGCTACAGCTCCGGGGGTCTCCCCGGTTTATTATCACTACAATGATCGCCTCTACAGAGTAGGGGGGCAGAGCCCCGCTTTCAAAAACTTGCTGAAAAAAATTAAAGACGGGGTGTACATCCTCACTGTAAAATTTATCCTTTAGCCGGAAGCCCGCCGGGTCCCGGGTTTTTTAAAGTGCCGCAATTTCACCCCCCTCTGTATCTCTTCCCCCTTATGGGCCCCCTCTAAACACTTTACATGCCCACCCAAAATTTTTGGCAGGGTTTGGGGTTTCAAGAAAGCCGACTTTTTTCAGGTCTGTGCAAGTAAGCCATGAAATACAGCTGAGCATAATACTCTAAAAAACGGGTCTAGAATTCCTACCGGACTAGTTACCGGGGGGCACCACTTACTTTGAATCCCCGCTACTACTTCTGGGGGACTTCCAGTCTACCAAAAAGCAGGCCCTTTCCCATTTTGTCCCCTTTTCAGCAAAATTTTCTGTCTCTGGACAGCAGCTTTTTTTTAAAGTGTAAGCGGTTGGGGAAAGGGAGTATTCCCCTCGCAACCTCTCAAATGTGTCTCGATGTTCAGAATCAGGGTGTAAAACATAATCCGTTTCAGCCCTGTTAGCCTGCACCCAGCCTTTTTTTGGGTCTCTTTAAGCACCGCCCAGTCAGAAGGGCTTTTAACCAAACGCCCCTTTAACAGCCTTAAAAGCCCCCACTCCACCAGCGGTCCAAAGACCCCCCCAATTCAATCCCCAGAAATCCTCAACGCTGTCGCAAATTTGTGGTGACTCCCTCCCCCTTTTAAACCCAAACCAAGTTTAATCCCCACAGTTTCATATTTCCTGCAAATTGGCTGGGTATTCTTACCAAAAAGGGGGTGCAGGCTGAGTTTCCCCCTGGGTTTTACTCCGCCGTTGAAAACCCGACAAGAAATCTCTATGGCAAAGACTAGGTTATGCGAGACAGCAACCCCGTCGGGGGGCCGAAAAACGGGAAAATCCCCTGCCCCTAGGTGCTTCCACCTCCCACACCTCTACTGGGCTATGGCCTCGCCCAGTTTTGAAAAGCAGAACTATAGTCACATGGGTACAGTCTAATCCATTTTTTTATCCAGAGGGGCGTTAAAGTCACCTTTTAATAAGCCCGGCAACCGGGAAAGGGGGAGAATTCGACATTACCCCTCAAAAACCACATACGAAGGGAGGAGGGACATAAATACCGCCTATAACATCTCACGGTTTGGGATCGAGCATGAAAAAGAAAAAACTTCCCGAGGGAAAAAGGGGTTTACATCCAGTACCGAAAGGGGAGACTCTTCCCACTAACACGGATACCCCCTTGCATAATTAAGAAAACGAGTGATAGGCCGAGCCAACCAAGGCCTCTTTGAGTCAGCACTTTTTCCCCTCTGAGATGAGCCCCTGTAGAATAACAATGTCAGGTTAGCGACTTTGATAAAAAAAAACCAAGGCCCTTTCCCTTTTGCAATTCGCCCCCTGACATTCCAGCAAAAATTTTAAAAACCTTCATGGTAGTTGGGTAACAATCCCCCCCCACCGTCAGGACCCAGACACCGGATATTCTCACCCTTTTCCTCCCACACTGATGCAGACAAACACCCACAAAAACCCAAACCAAAAACAAAAACCAACTCCAGAACCCCCCCCCGCCCAACCACCCCCAATTGGCTGACCCTACTTTCCCAAAACCGTAAAAGCAAAAAAAATTTTCCATAACTATTCATATAGGAAAAACTCCCTCCTCTCGCCTAATGTACCAGTTTAAGAGGGAAGAAAAATAAAAAAGGACAGACCCTCATTAACAAAAGGCGCAAAGAAAACAAAAAGCACCTAAGAAGAAAGGTGTAAAGGGGCAAAAAAGAAGGAAAAAGAGAAAATCACAACCCCCAAACGACCTTTCTCCCTGAGCTCCATCAAAAAGTGAAAAATCCCAACGGGTTTGAGAATGGAGTATTTTTCCGCACACCGAGCTGTCAGGGGGGGATCAACAGAACAGGTTCCCTACCCCAAAACCTCCAACTGAGTGCACACGACAATAGAATTTGCATATAAATTTTAGATCCAATAAAAAAACGCAATTATGAGGCTTTTAATCGATCTAGAAAAAAAATAGCAGTAGTCTAGAAAAACGAAGCCAAATGGGGAAAGGTGTAATATCCAATTTTTACGCTGGCCTGGACAAATTCTTAAAGAAATTTCCCGAACCCGATAGGGTTTAGTCCTAACGGGAAAATTTGTTACCTAGCTTAGTACCGATAACAAAAAAAAAGATTACCTGCACTCCATGACAAGCGCTTTAAAAAATATTCGCATCGTTAGTGCAAATGGCACCTCTCCACCCCTATGGGAAAAACCCTTTCACAGGAGGAGCTGTAAAACTTATTTCTGCTAAAAAAAATTCTTTCAATTGAACCCAAATACATGATATTGCGGTCATTTGTAACTTGGCGGCGCGACAGACTATGCCCAGGGGCCCCACCGCCACACCGGGTGGGATCCCCTTTTGACACCGCAGGGGAGGTGGTAGGGAGGGGCCACGCCGGGGGGGGTCTAAAGGGGGCCCCTGGGCTTCGCCAGAGCCCGCCGCAAAGCGGGGGTGGACTTGTGGGGACCCCCCCGGTCCTACCCCCCGACGGGCTACCCGCGGGGACAAACCGGGTACAGGGCAGGAACCCAAGAACATAGGGGAACATAACAGGGCGGTAAAACTACTCAGGAACCAGCGGATACAGGAGGGGTAAAAATACACCACAGGATACAACAGGGAAACCGGGCGGGTAACAGCAGGTACAGACCAAACAGGTTCCGAGGGAGGGCACAGGACAGGGAGAGACATCAGACGAAAGGAGACAGACAGAAGGAGGATCAGGAAAACAGACGGGCCAGCATCTCCAGGGGGTTTAAATCCCAAGATACGCAGGGTCAAAGGACACAACCAACACAGCAAGAGGCGTTAAAAAGACTGCAATGAATGACCCAAGAGAGACAAAACTTCCCTTATAGCCCCAAGGGGAAGGGGTGAAGAGGGAAAGGGCAACAGAACAGGAAACTAAAATAGGCAGGAACGCCCCGCGCAAAAGGGGCCTTAGGAGGCACAGTGCACAGACAGGACCCCGGAAGCAAAAAGACTGGACAGACAGGGAAACATAGCGAACACAGGCCCGCTGGGACCCCGCACAGGGAACCCAGCAGAGACAGGAAAACCTCGGCCTGGGTGGACAGTAAACCCCCCCTCAAACCCCCTCCTCCCCCTCCAAATCCAGAATGACATTCCACAAGGCCGGGGCCCGCAATTTACGGGGCAAACCCCAAAACCCAATAAGGCCTGTAAATAGCCGTAAAGGAAAACCTAGAAAACGGAGGGGCATGGGGGGAAAAGCGGGGCATAAAACAAAAAGGGAGGGGAACCCAGGGCGGGCATAAAGCCACAGGGGACTCAGAAGGCCAGGCGAGACCGAAGCCACGGGGACCCAGAAGGCTGGGCGAGACCGTAAAAACCAGGGGATCGAAGGGTCAGGGCGAGAACCGAAGCCCCCGGGGACCAGAAGGCTCGGGCGAGACCCTTTAAACCAGGGGAAGAAGGCCCGGGGGACCTAAACCCCCGGGGGCCAAAGGTCAGGGCGGACCTAAGCCACGGGGAACCCAAAAGGGTCGGGGGGGGACCGTAAGCCACGGGGGCCAGAAGGGGGGTCAGGGGGGGACCGGGTAAAGGGCCCCAAAATAAGCCGGGGGGGGACCATGAGCTAGGCCAAACGTAAGCCGGGGGGTGGGCCAGAGTAGGCCAAACGAACTTGGGCTGGACCATGAGCTAGGCCAAACTAAATCTGGGCGGACCATGAGCAGGCCCAAATAACCTGGGGTGGACCCGAGCTAGGGCCCAAAAAACTCTGGGCTGGACCCTGACTAGGCCAAACGAAACTCTGGGTGGACCATGAGTAGGCCAAAAGTAAACAGGGCTGGACCAAAGCTAGGGAAACGTAAACTCTGGGTGACCAGAGCAGGCCAAAAGAAAAATCGGGGGGACCATGGCTAGGCCACGGGGAGCAAATTTAGAAGAGGGCAGGGGACTCCCGGGGGACCAGGCAAACAAACGTAACGGTCGGCCTGAAGACTTAACCGGGCGGACCCCACAGGGTACCCCTGGACCCCCGAGCAAAGGGTGCTGGGCCCGGCCAAGGGGGGGCAAGGGGGCCCCCTGGTCTCGCCAGAGCCCCGGCAAACGGGTAACTCTGCCGGGGCCCCCAGGCCAACCCCTGACGGCTATCCCGGGAAGCCGGGGTGCAAGACAGGCCAGGGGGTAAAAACACCTAAAACCAGGGCAGGGGTTAAAATCCCACATGCACCACAGGTACGGCGGGGCGAAAAAACCAGGCGACCGGGAAAACCGGGGAAACCTCGGACAGGCAGGCAGGTACGGGGGCACGCCAGGAGGGGGCCCCCCTTTCCGGTTTTCAGTTCCTGTGTTCCGTCTCCACCGCCCTGGGTTCCTGTCTTGCACCCCGGGGCACCGCGGTAGCCCCGTCGGGGTTGACCTGGGGGTCCCCCAGCCAAGCCATCCCCTTTGCGGCGGGCTCTGCGAAAACCAGGGCCCCTTAACTCCACTCCCCGCGTGGCTACCCGCGGGGACACCGGGGTACAGACAGGGAAAACAGGAAATAGGAAACATAAGCAGGGAGGTAAAACGACTCAGGAAAAACGCGGATCAGGGGGGATAAACGTAACCCCCAGGATACAACGGGACCGGACGGGTAAAACGACAGGTAAGCCAGGAAAGGTCCCAGCAGGGGCACAGGACAGGTGCAGAGACATCAGACGTAACAGGAACAGAAGAAATCAGGGGCCAGATGGGCCAACGGACCGCATTCCATGGTTAAGCCAAGTACGGGGGGCTCAAGATGGACACAACAGACACGCAAACTGTAACAACTGCAATGAACTGACCCGGAAGACAAAAACTTCCTCTTATACCCCCAAAGGGCAGGGGGTAAGAGGAAGGTGCAAGAACAGGGAAAAATAAAAAGGCAGGAACTGCCGGGCGACGCCTTTGGGGCACAGTGCACAGACAGGACCCGGAAGCAACAAGACGGCAGACAGGCAATACATAGCAGAACACACTGCGGGCCCCTGCACAGGGAGCCCAGCAAGCTGGCCGTCGGCCTGTCCGGCCTGCCAAGGAGGGGACCCGGGCATGAAAAAGGAACATTGATGCGCTAGTGGCATCACTGCCCTAACTGCAGCCCCATCAACACTGTAAGCACAGAATTATACAAAAAAAAACAAAAATAAAAGGAAATGCACCCTCGCCAAAGCGCCATGACACCCCCCTAGACGAGGGGGTCCCGCAATAAGGGAGCAAAAAACATCGACTCCCCATGCACTTTCAGCTAAGTTTTCCGTATCGATCTATCTTTATGAAACGCAAAAAGGCGACACTTAGTCCCCAAAAAAATGAATTAAGCTAACTGTCGCAGTTCTCCAAATTTCCGAAATAGGGGCATCATACACACCCTAAGCTACAAAAAAATCTCTAACATAAGCCAATGTCACCTGGGGCCCCCCGAAAGTGATTAGTGTTTACCTCTGACGCCTATCTAGCCAGTCATTGGCCTCCCGCGGGGGTGAAGAAAAAAATTTTTCTTGGGGCTTGCACCCTGACCGGGTGGGGTAAACATTGCGTTCGCACCCCAGACCTTTAAGGGGGGCCCGAACTGACGAAAAACCCCGCCTCCTTGCTTTGAATTCTGTTGTAAAATCCGGATTAAGAATGAAAACTTGTTTTTTCATATTTAACTTTCCTTTTCTTTTCCCGCTGCGCCAAAAAGAAGGTCTCGGGAAATTTAGAATTTAAAAATTTTAAATTTGGCCTGCAGGAGACCCCGGCGGGAGGGCCCTAGTGGGTTTGGTGGGCCCGTTCAATTACAAACGGGAGGAGGGTAATGGGCCAGAAAACCCGGCGAATCAAGGCCCCTCAAATAGCCCGGGGCGGGCCCCCTTCCCCCCTCTCCGAAATGCCCCAAAATAAGGGGCATTTTTTTTCCGGCGGGGATTTCTGGTCCTCAACCCCTTTTGTTGTAGGTCTTAAATTGATGTTGAAAAGTGGTGCCAAGCCCCCTGAGCCGCCGCCCACATCCCCCACCCACTGATCCGCCGCTCAGTTTCTGCGGTTTGTCTCGCACCCTATCATATCTCCCCCAGCCCGTTTTATATCAGATTGGATATGGTCAATTTTAAACCCCAAAGCAGCTTTCAGGAGGCAATGGCAGCCATACTTAAAAAGTATCTGGGACCAACCAGGAGGCGCTCCAGCGCCCATTTTCCCCGTTTGACCACCATATAACCTTGCCTTTCTGAGTTCAGAGGTTTTCTCTCCCCTATTTCGTCCCTATATGCCATTTACCCCCCCCAGGGATCAAAAAAAGGTAGTATGCATAGGGTGAAAAGATGGGCCCCTAAGGTAAAAGGCAGCAGAAAAGGGGGAGAATAAAGGAGGAAAAACCACCCCCGGCCATCTTGGGTCCCAAAGGGTACACTAATCAATTCAGCCGTTCAAGCCACCAACTGTCCCCCACTCTGCCCACAGCGCCTCTCCTCTATACTCAAGCTGCCCCCAGCAAAAAATGAAAAGGATGGGGCAAATGTCCCCCCAACTCTCCACTCCTCCAGAACATACAACCAGGGGTCTAGCCACTCTGAGAGCCAGCAGCCTCTCCCTCTCCTGCCTTCTGAAGAAGGTGACTTCCTTTTACACTTATCTGTCCATATCTCCTCTCTCCCGAGCCGCAGCAGTGACTGTCAGGTCTCAGCAGCGCTGGTCTGCCATCTCCTCTCTGGTCAGGATCCTCCAGTGCTCGCTCATCCGGCTCCCCCCTCGGCTGTCAAACAGGATGCACTCCGGAGATTGCCGCTTAACAGCTGTAATGATTTAAACTTGTGAACTTTGGCTGGTTCACGCTCCAGCTCCTGAAAGCTCTGCACAGCGTCCGGCTGCTGTCAGTTCTGTGCGCTCGCTGGGAATCTACTGCAGCTCCTCGCCGTGTCCCTGCTCCGGTCACCACACCAGACGTCTAAAGCAGGTAACCAATGCGGCTCAGTGCGCCGCTCTGTGCTGCTTCACTCCCGCTCCGCAGTGTCTGCTGTATCTCAGCCACCCACCACATGCAGCGAGGGAGGGAGAGAGGGAGAAAATGGCCGACCTTCCCGCCAGGAATATCAGGCCTGGCGCGCAAAAGGCAGATGTCTTCTATAAGGTGCCTGGACAGCGCTGCTTTTGAATATGTCTCTCTCTGTGCCTCCAGTGTCTCGTCTCCTCCACGGCCAGCCTCAAATAAAGAGTCCTCCAACTCAGATGGTAAGGATTAAATCAGGATGTTATAGGAGCTCACGCCAAGTGCTTCCTCACTCCATCAAGCAGGCCACGCCCCTCCTTAGTTTACATTTTTGATCAAAACTGTATAAGCCCACCTGCCAATCAGCAAGGCGAACTCAATACCGATTTTTAAATCGATGCAGGGTAGCTTGTGGCTGGAAACTACTCTCCCTGAAATTTGGAGGTCTGAACAGGCACCACGAGGGGTAACATATAGCATAGGTTCACCCACCTGTATTGAGGTCGCCTTGTTGATTGGCAGGTGGGTTTACACAGCTTTGATCAAAAATGTACATTAAGAACCTCAAATTTTTCATATATTCAAAGGAGCAGAAATGCTTTTCCAAAAATTCCTGTTTTTTTTTTTGTTTTGTTTTTCAGTGCTAGTAGTGCGCTGCTGATATTGGATTGTGTTTTTGGGGGATGTACAGACCAAACATTGTTTCTCTAAACTGTTTGTATGGGGAAGAGGCTGCCCCCACTTTGGTTTTTGCACTCCACTCATCTGCACAGGTTTTTAAATCAATGCAGAGTAGCTTGTAGCTGGAATCTACTTTCCCTGAAATGTGGACAAAGAAAAGTAACACATAGCGTAGGTTCCCACCTGCATTGAGGTCGCCTTGTCGATGGCAGGTGGGCTTATACAGCTTTGATAAAAATGGCAGAAATGCTTTTCCAAAAATTCCTTTGTTCTTTTTATTGTTTTTAGTGATAGTAGTGTGTTGCTTATATTGGATTGTCTTTGTATGTATTGCCCTGATATGGAAGACAATGAGTGATACAGAGAGAATACTTGTACAATAAAGCTTTCTAAGATTATTGGGCGATTTGAAAGTGCACGGTAGGCTTAATGCTCTCTACTTTAAGCAGTAAAAAAAATTAACCTTAAAGAGCAACATCATTAAAAAGGTTATAAGAGACTAGAAAAAAGGTGCGCTCTCCTCTCTCTCTCTCTCCTCTCTCTCTCTATATATATATATATATATATATTATATATATATATATAATATATATATTTATATACATATATAATATATTATATATATATGTATATATATTATATATATATATATATTATATATATATATAATAATATATATATACATATATATGTATATATATGTAGATATATATACTGTTCTAATATTAGCCAGTTATGGATGAAATGCAAAAGGAGCTGTATTAGAAAATTGTGGTGCCACTGTCTATCTCTCTTTCATGCACTGAGGAGTCATCTAGAAAGGGTTACATATTTAAATGGAAAAAAATACAAGCATATTCTGATGATACTGGACACTTAACCTACTGTAATATTCTTTGGTCTAACATAGAGAACAGTTAAATGTTTTCTTTGTATTTGGGTTAAAGTCAAAATCAGATCTTTGGTTCCTTGTCACCTCCCAGGTCTATGGAGCACACTCTCTGACATCACTTCCTGTCTATTGTCATGTCTGACTTCACTTCTGGTCTAGTCTAACTTCATCTTCGTGAACCCTAATGTAAGTTGAAATGGAAGTGACATTAGAAATTATGTTAGAGAGCAAGCACCATGAGACTGGAGCTGAAAAGTTAAGCCCTGCAGGTCATTTAAAAAACCCTAAACCAAATTTAGACTTCTAGTTATGATAAGACTAGCTTTAGAGTTAAAGGGGTTGTCTCGCTACAAAGAATAGCTTTCAAAATGTAGGGAACACTACAAGAAGAAGTTTTCCAAAAAAAATTTTTGCTTTGTTCTTTTTTTTTTGTTAAACACTAAAATTTGATTTTATCACTTCGTGCTCTCTCGGGTTTAAAACAAGTAACCCAACCTGTGTATTTTTTTCCCTGCTGTTTTAAACACAGGTTTAGCCAGCAGGTGAAATTGTGGTTATCGATTTTCGACAAAAGACTAATTACTGTTTACATTAGTTCACAGCTTCTCAGGACCTCAAAAAGGAAATTTTTTTAAATCTGACTGTAAACCGAGAGTCTGAATACACAGACTCATTCCTAATTAATAAGCTTGCCAAAGGACGTGCAAAAACAGCTTTATTTATTATGCTTCCTAGAAATTTTGAGATGAGCCCCCTTTTAAGGTCGAGTGAAAAAATGAAGTTTAGAATGTCCCAAACAAAATCTTTTCACGGTTTGGTCAAATGTTGTCAAAAGGGAAGAGACGGTTCACACAATAGTTTGGGGAACCCCCGAAATAAAAATTTTTCTAACATACTATTGGTTTCTCTACTAGTTTATTCTCTGTTAATGAACGGGTTTTAAAGCCGAGTTATTTTTCAATGTTCAAAGACACTGGGACATCTTCCCATGTGCTGTGGCTGTGTACTATGTGCTAATTAAAGTGAGGTGCTAAGCTCAGCCGTATAAAATGGAGACGTATATGGAAGACAACATTTTGGTTACTTAATGGAACCCATTATGGAAAACAAGGAATGGAGATCAATCAATCCTTACAACTATGCAACCATCTGACTGGTTAACACTCTGGTACTGGGAGCTCTGTGACAGATCATTTTAAGCTCTTTTTTGTTGGGGAGCAGTTTTACATCACGGTATTTTCTGGATTCATAAATGGAGAGCGGAAATTTTAAATTTATTTTCAAGCGGAAAATACTGTGCGAACAGACACAGAAGGTGGTAGACGTTTGTTTTGATTTTGGCAATAGGAGCTATTGCTATATGCTCAGAGAATGTCGGCCAGTGCATTAGACAGCCTAGCGCAGCTTTACAGACATATAAATTATCATTGCCCCATAGCCCTTGGTCATTTTTATGATCCAATTTCTTTTTTTAAGTGCAGCATTTATAGAATGGAGCACAGAATTGTAAACACTAGACAAACATTAATCTTCAAAGTAAAGTGAAATAGACTTAAGCTCACAAAAGCCATCAGAGCAATGCCAAAAACTATGAAACAGCACTGAAAAGCAATACTTTAAGGTCAGTAAAGATCCAAGTCTCTAGTATCAGAAAACATTTACATAGAGTGTTCTTTATTGCCACGTTGCCGCAATATGACTGAAAACTTGCACAAACAGGAAAGTAACAAGTGGCATAAGTAGATTGCCGTTCTCATTTTCCATGAGTGCACTAAAAAGAGGCTTAAAACACAAATAGGAGCAATTGAATAACATATATGCAATTTACTCTACTTATTTGTACAAGTACTCTAAAGACAGATTGACACCATCATGCAGTCATAGCGTGTGGGCTCCAAACACTCATTCCTATTCTTTCATAGCACAAAGTCCTCCAAAGCATTAAATTGGTTTGTCTTCATTATAAAAGGGAAGACGTTTATTCTTCATAGCAAGAAATCCATAAAAATTCTACAGTGAATTTTCTATTGTTCTAGGTTTCTTTAGAGACAAAATTTACCAATTCATTACATACTCTAAACTAGTTATATATGGGATAGTCCTAGATGGGATGACTCTACTTAATAGAGATTTGACTATAATAATTAAAGGGGTTGTCTCACTACATTGATTCATCTTACCTAGTCCCGTTTTCTTTGGGTTTTACTTTGAAAAAGGGGCATCTTACTGGGGTTTTAAGGCTGCATAGAAACCAGGGTTGGCCTATAGCAACCATGCGGCAGCCTTTGGAGATCAAACAGGGTTTTAGCGACCCGAGGGGCTGATGCCGCCCAAAGGGGGAAACTGGGAAAAGGTAGGACACTGTTAAGGACATAATTGCAAAGTGCTTATTTTTGAAAGGGCTTTAAAATAAAAACAACCTTGTAGTGAGACAACCCCTTTAAGTTTTACCCTTTTTTTTCTAGCCGGCAAGCTAACTTGGGAAAAATCTATAGGGGGTTCCCGCAGTGTATATGTGCTGCTATATGATTCCTTATTTCACTATATTATGGAGCTATTATAGAGAATATCTCAGTAATACACTGACAAGCAAAAGTATAACAATGTTTTTAACTTTTGACTTTCAGGCTCCATATTTTACCATTGAACCTAAGACTACTATCATTTTGTAGACAATCATCTTGGCTATCTTGTATATAAATTTGACATGCAACTCTTAAGCACATGCTTAGTTATGCAGATTCTTGCCATATAACTGCATTGTTACTGTTTTGCACCTAAAAATCTAAATTTAATTTTTTATTATTTTGTTATTATTTTGTAAATCCACCTTTGGCTTCAGACACTGCCTGATCCCAGTTTTCTTCAATACGTTCAAAATGTTGGTGCATACTGGTCGACTCACTTGGGTATGAATATAGCTTTTTCTTCAACTCTAACCACAAGTGTTTGATTGGGTTGAGGGCTGGAGACTGTGGGGGCCAATCCAGCAACTCTACTTCTTTGTCATTAAACCATTTCTCCACCAATCTTGATGTATGCTTTGTATTTTTGTCCTGCTGGAACAGTATGTCGTCCTTTTCATACCCATAGTACTCGAATGTACGAAGTAACCCATCTTGTAGAATACTAACATATAGCTCAGCACTGAGACCACCATCAATCCTGGTCAAGGATCCGATGCCTTGGACTGCGAAACAACCCCATATCATCAGGCTTCCTCCACCGAACTTGACAGTTCCTTCAGTGTCTTTATCTGCTAGTCCCTTTTTGCCCTAATTCCACACTCATTTGCACTCATCAGAGTCCAGCCTATTGACTGTCATCTCATAATTCCAAATCATCTGTTTCCAATATTCCACTTTTCGTACTTTTTTGCAACTTCAAGCCAACACTGCCTATGACAATATTGAAGCTGAGGATACTTCACCTTTTTTGGACCATTATTCCAGACCTGTGTAATGAGTGTTGCATTGTGCTTGCATGGACTCCTGTGACCTCACTATTACGAAGCATACGAGCCACCTCCACTGCCGTGTTTGTCATGCCAGAACTGATAGACCTTGTGATGAGTCTACTTGCTGACGCTGATATTTTGCCTGAACGTCCACCTCTTGGTTTTGGAATGGATGGATGGACTTCAGTTCATATTCTTCCATTTGTCATGGAATCGCATGATGCAGTTTGGCATTTTTCTTGACCAAGAGACCTCTATTGATGAGTTGGATGATTCAGTTCCTCTTTGCTTGGGAAATCATCTTCATGGCTGCTCCCTGATTCAATCCAATGTCCTTTTGCTTGGGAATCAAACTAATAACACACTGAGCTATTAGGGGATGTGAGAACAGGTTGTAATTTGTAGTATACAGATGAAAAAGATTGCCCACCACCAGGAGCAAAACAGTAACAATGCAGTTACATGACAAGAATCTGCATAACTTAGCATATGATAGATAGTTGCAGGTCAAATTTATGTATAAGATAGTCAAGATGATGTTCTATAAAATAATTGTTGTCTCACATTCAAATCTGTAGTGGATGGTGAGATATGGAGCCTGAAAGTCAAAAGTTCAAAATAGTGTTACCCTTTTGCTTTTCAGTGTATGTCATCAAATTAGGATATAGCACTCTCATAAGTCACCACGCAGCTCCTTTCCACGGCTGTCGATACACCACTCTGTGTGACTTCTCAGCTGAAGATGTTCCATCATTCTTCCTGCTCTGTACCGACATCTGTAGAGGATGGCCTTTTAAAATTTAAAGGGCAAGTGCTCAAAACATATGCATCCAGCTTATTACTGGCCATCTGTAGCTATTTAAAGAAACACCTTCTCCACCATAGTACTACATCTTTGGTGTTGGTTCTCTAGCACTTCTGAATGATCAATGCTATGTTAATTCCTAATTCTTGAAATAACAATTGGTCCATGGGCACAGCAATACAATAATAGTAATACATGAAATGCTGTGCTACCCCAGCATGTTTTCACAATCTCATAAAGCAAATAATAAAAAAGCAATACACTATAAAAAGTGGTGCACACCGAAATAAATCATGATATGTATATCACCACTGCAAAATTTTCAGATTCTCTGATTTTTCTTTTCTTTGGTATGTATTTTTGAGTAAAATGTGCATTGTTTTTTTATTATATATACTACTGACTACCTGTCTCCGAAATTCAAAGCAAAAAATTTTGTTTTTTTTTGCAGTAAATGAGAAATCTTCAAAATAATAACAAAGAAGAAGCGCTGTCTGACCTCAAATAATGCAAAGTAAACAAGTTCATATTTCTTTAGAAACAATAAGACTAATGTTTTAAGTCAGGAAGAGTTTTTTTTTTAATTCCTTTGGCATAGTAAAAGTTATTTTTCCATTCAAATTCCTTTTGGCTTATTCCTAGCACTCATTTTACCATCCAGCTTGTCCTATTGCAAGAGGATTGTGAAGACCACAGCAGTGTTTTTTATACTTTCCTTCATTAAATAAGATTTGGTTCAGGTGATCACCTAATCAATAGCACATTAAGTAGAATGAGGTTGAATTTGGTTGGAATTCAACTGACACGGGAATGGAATGGTCTCTTAATTTCTTCCAGCAGCTGTGTGTATATTATATATATATATATATATATATATATAATATATATATATATATATATATATATATATTATATATTATATATATATATATATATATATATATATATATATAATCTTTAATAAAGAAAACAAAAAACTTCAACAAAAAATTAAAAACATTTAAAAAGGTATAAAAACCTCAATACAGATCTACATTCACCTTGCATGAAAAAGCAAAAAAAGGGAAATCACAACAGTACCAAAAAAGATAAAGTTGTCCAGGTTTAATAAAAAAATGCTAGACAGTAATAATTAAATAATAGACATTCAAGTTAAACACAATAGATACAGTATATAAATAAGTGCACAATGGCATGGATGCAAGGAAAAAGACAATATGACAAAAAAGGTATACAACAGAACAATAGACACTGATATAGCAAAAAATGCCAATTGCAACAAGCATGAATAAAGCATGATCTATATGTATAACTACAAAACATAGGGAGACTTGTATGAATCGAATGCGTCAAAGTTCATTTTCTCATCTTTTTTTCAGTGTATAATGCAAAAGGAATGTATGAAAATGTTTTTTGTGAGTTCACAAATGTTGTCTAAAGTTCATCGTGCCTCGCCTGTGTGTTTGGTGTATTATGTAGTAAAAATTAAAAATGTAAAAATCTGAACAACATCATCAGTCAGCTATTTAATGTAAAATTAGTTTTAGATTCTATTAACTACATTTTATAGGAGATTTTTGTATTTTGGGGATATTATATATTTTTATATATTTTTTATATTATAATTTTTTTTATTAAAATTTAAATAATTTTAATTTATATAGTTGGATAATTATGATAAATTACTTTTTTATTATTGTACTGGTATAAGTTGAGAAATAAGGGATATTTTTTGCCTTAATGGCAAATCCAGCTCTACTTCGACTCCTCAGGCTCAGACAGACCACATTGAGATAGGTCTGCCTGTTCAAGCAGTAATGTGCCTAGTTTTGCCGAACCACATTCATGTGTCTAATATTACGAGTGTGGTGTGACGCCTCCATAATGCCGTCTCATGTTAGGTGCACTAGAAAGTGTTGTCTTATGAACAATGAGCCTAACACATTCATTAGGTGCATTAGACATGGCCGTCGGCTCACTTAGGCGCATTTTATGCCAGAAAAGGGTGAACAACCCAATCATACATGTCTACCATAGTGCCAAATTGCACCAATGGAGAGAGGACAAGATAATTCCTGACTTTGGTTCACTTCCTGTCCTGGTTTCCTCTCTACTCCTTGCCCTGAACTTCACCTTGTCTGTGACTAATCTTCTGTACCTCATGTTGGCTATCACCACAGATAACTGCATCAAGGGTTGTGACCTGAGATTCCCCTGCAGCAAAGTGTGGTTGAAAACGAAGGGGCTCTATAGACTCCACTCCTGGTGTGGTGTACACCAATCCCCATGAGCAATCTAGTGGATCCACCTCCCAGCTCTGGTGACTCATTACAGGCAGGCTATTTACTGTCAGAAAAGGCCTCCTTTAACCCAAATTGTTGCCAAGACCAACAAAAACTAGTGCATACACATATATGCACTATATAAAAGTGCAACAATATATATAATCATACATGGGACCTTATCATGTACAATCAAAGAAAACCATGATTATAGCAAAATAAAAAAGACAGACACACCATCTGGAGAAGGCCACCAGACTATAAATAATTAATAGTGTTGTTAACCAAAAAAGAATACAATGACCAAAAAGTCATAGGAAAATATATATTGACAATCTTTATTAATTCAATGATAAATATTAAAAACTAATATGACACAAATAGAAAAAAATTTAAGGCTAAAAACAATTAAAAATAATGCCCATATCAAACAAGGCATACAAATCACACCATTCCTGAATATAGAAAGTCATCTAAGGTGTATAACCCATAGTATTAAAGTGTCTTATATTAGAGATCAAGTGATTAAATAGTATATAGACACATCAAGATGGGAATACAATAATGCCACACCTCTCACACACAATACATTATCAAGTATATACAGGAATTGAGGAGATGCACTGCCAAGGAAATGGGATAGCCTCGACGCGCGTTTCGCCAAGCTTTCTCAAGAGGCTTCTAAATAAATAATTATAAATAATTAATAGGTATGATGAATAAATATAATCTACTTGTATCAATATGCTAGTGTAATAGATCCCAAATTAAAAAAATAAGTAATTAAATAAATGTATAAAGGCTATTAAATAAGTAATAGGTAGAGATGGGTGAATCGATCCTAACAAAGTGGAATTTGTTTGAATTTCGGGAAAACTTCGTTTTCTGAACAAAGTCGAATTTTGGTGTGATTCGCGGGAACGAAGGGGTTTTTTTATTGATAAAATGACTGCGAGCACAGGGCGTTACAGGGGGAAAGAACTCTGGGGAGAAGAAAGGCGTAGCCTAAATGACATGTGCAGAATGAACCAATCAGAGCCCCGGGGGTTCTGGACTCACCCCCTTTTAAAGCCCGAGCGCCAGCTAGCCCCTTCACTTGTAGGGAGGGAAGCTGCTGCTGGCGCTGAGGGAAATGATATCTCATACAAAGAACAACTTTGATAAGCAATTTTGGGGGCTGTCACAGTTTGTCTCAGAGGTGCTTCTTTTACTTCAATTTTGATTTTGGGGGGTTTGGAATTAAAGTACAGTGTGTGCCCAAATTCGCTGCATTACTTTAATGCATCTGTAGTTTTGAGTCTTGTAATCCAAGGTTTTCAAGCCTTTTGGGTTTTGTTTCAGTTAAAGAAACAGCGTTTTAAAATCAAATACCACTTAATGTTTGGCTGCTCATTTCTTTTTGCGCAATTTTGATCCAGGGGTTTAAATTTAAACGTTTTTGCTGTTGTGGTCACAAAAAAAACAGTGTTTTTCAACGCCAAAGAAGAAATTTTTCCCGTACATAATTTATATTGAAGGTAATTCCGAGTATTTCTGCCCTTGTGCTCCGTAAAATACAGCCGTTTTAAAACGCTACAAACGGTAATTTTTGGAAACACATTTCTTTTCGCAATTTACTCCCAAGGGGGTTTAAATAATATTTTTTTGCAGTTGTAATCAATAAAAAAACGTTTTTCAACGAAAAGAAGAAATTTTGGCTGGATAATTTATATCCCAAGGTTTAATTACGAGTTTTTCTGCTGTTGTGCTCCATAAAATACACGCCGTTTTAACACGCTACAAAGCTGGTAATTTCTGGCAGCACATTTCTTTTGCACAATTTACATCCAAGGGTTAACTAAGTATTTTTCTGCAGTTGTACTCAGTAAAATAAACTTTTTTTTTCAACGCCAAAGAAGAAATTTTCCGTAGCAAAATTTTCATACCGAAGGTTAAACAGTCAGTGTGGTGCTTTTATATTCAGTAAAATACACAGTTGTTTTTAAACGCACATACAAGAAATTTTTCCTGCCCATTTGTGGAGCGCAATTTATATCCAAGGGTTACCAAGCTCTTAGGTGGGTTCATTTGGAGTCAAATAACAGGGTGTGATTTATCATATACAGATATCTTCATTAAACAGAGTCTGTAAATTTTTGAACAAATAGTATGTCAGACAGAGAGGTGGCAGGCTCTTCACATGCAAGTGGCAGTGGCACAAGCATTCCTGGAGCAGGCCCAGGTCGCAGCACAGCAAGGGGACGTCGCAGCAAGGGTCACTCGGTGAGGCCAGAACTGCCGGTGTCATCTAGCGGCCATGTGTTGTTCAGCAACCCAATGGTTCTTGATTGGTTGACTAGGTCATCCACTTCCTCCCAGATGACATCTGACAACTCCAGCCAAGAGTCGGTGGGAACGTCAGACACAACTCTTAGTTGGCATGGCCCGGGAGCGGGTCAGCGACCCTCACCTGTCCTCAACCCGCCACTGTCCCATCCAGTTCCCTCAGCCAGAGATCTACTATGTGGTCTGGGCTCAGCGCCACTATACAGCGAGGATGAACAATTTGAGGAGGACAGTCAGCAGCTACTTGGCAGCAAAGAAATGGGGTCAATATCCCCTGCTTCTTGCAGTAGGCGGCAAAGTATAGATGTGGAGAGTGGCATGAGAGGTCATGTTGTGAGGGATAAACCAAGACCTCTGCATACCAAGACCGGTGAGGAGGACAGGAGTGAAGATGAAACAATAATCAATGATGATGTAGCCGACCGCACTTGGGAGCCGGTGAAGCAAGGGCTTCATCGTCGTCATGAGAAGAGGGCGTCAGCTTGCGCGTCAGGCAGCAGCGCAGCCAACAAGTGGGTTGTGTGTCCGTGAGTCAGCAGGGTAGCAGCAGTGTGAGGTCAGGAGCCAAGTGCCCACGGGGTAGAAAACCCACCTCGCAGGTCCAAGAAAGTAGCGGCACAGGGGCTCAGCGAGGCGGGCAGCGTAGTAGTCACTCAGTGGGGAGCGTTGGGGGTAAAATCACTACTCGGCGGTGGGCAGTTCTTTGCTAAGACACCGGAGAAACCGAATATGGGTATATGTAGAATCTGTGGACAGAAAGTGAAGCGTGGCTAGGGAGCTAACGTTGGCACCATGGCCCTGCGTCAACACATGCAGCGTCACCATCCAGTGGCCTGGGAGAACCGTGGCTCAGATGTGGTGGTCCATCCTGCCACCTCCGCAGCAGCAGCGCCCAGTGGCACGCATGCCATTGCAGCCAGTCAAGGCTCCACCACCTCTGCAGAAGGGAGCTGTTTCTCTTTGACATCATCTCCCGGTCCAGACGCTCCTGCTCCTCGCTACTCATGGCGCCAGCAGTCGTTCAACGAGGCGATTGCAAAGAGCCAACAGTATGCGTCCAACCATCCTAAGGTGCAGAAGCTGACCGTGCTCCTGTCCAGGTTGTTGATACTGCAGTCCCTCCCTTTCCAAATGGTGGACTCTGCACTGTTCAGAGAATTAATGGCCTGTGCCGAGACGAGGTAGAGAGTTCCAAGCTGTAATTTATTTTCCAAAAAGGCAGTACTAGCCCTTCACAAATATGTAGAACAGAAGGTGAGCCAGTCCCTGAGCTTATCGGTTTGTTCCAAGGTGCATGGCAGCGCGGACATCTGGAGCTTTAACTACGGTCAGGGTGAATGTGCTTCCTGCCCAGGCACACCAACAACATGGACAGGAGTCGTCGCTTTCTCCTCCACGTTGTCAAACTGCTGCTCCTGCTCCAATGTCCGCCTCCTCCTCCTCCACCACCACCACCACCATCTCAGTGCTGCTCCATCATACCACATGTTAGAGCACAGCGGTGTCACGCAGTTCTACACCTGGCTTGCCTCGGCGCACGAAGTCACACAGGGGAGGAACTGCTCCGCGTCATGCAGCAAGAAATCGATGTGTGGCTTTCTCCGCGCCAACTGCAAATCGAACCATGGTGACGGACAATGGAGTAACATGGTGTCCACGCTGCACCGAAAGGGATGCTCCCATGCGCCCTGCATGGCGGATGGTTCAATCTTTTTTGTGAAAAGGTTCCTAAAGTCTTCCACCGTTTTCCAGAAATTCTTAAAATTGGCCAGGAAACTGTGCATCACTTTATCCTTTTCCTACAAAGCCAGGAACACCCTCCTCGAGTTGCAGCGGCAGAACGGCCCCCCCAAAACACACGCTGATCGGGATGTTTCCACCTGTTGGAATTCCAGCCTGCACATGTTGGATCGACTGTATGAACAGAGAAAGGCCATTAACGATTTTTTGATGGTCCAGGCGGACAGGAGTACTCCCCTGTGTACCTTTGATGTCAGGCAGTGGCAGCTCATGCGTGACACCTGCCGTTTGCTGAGGCCATTCGAGTAGGCCACTTTATTTGTCAGTCGCCAGGACTATGGGATGAATAACATCATTCCACTGCTTCATGTCCTGGAACAGATGCGAAAAATCTGTCTGGCAGGGGACTGGAACTGGCGACTACATCTCGTGGCCACTGAGTCCCCGGGGGGGACTGAACTGGAGGAGAGGAGGACATTGGAGCAGAAGCATTGTCTGGTGAAATGAGTGGATTTTCTACCCAGGTGACAGGAGAGGAGGAGCAGGAGCAGCTGGAGGAGGTAGATAGAGATAAAGAAGACAAGGTAGATGACCCGCAAGCACCGTGGCAGTATACAGTGGAGATGGTGGCAGGGAGTCCCTCGGAGTCACTTGTGCAGTTGGCCCGCAGCATACTGATTTGCCTGGCTAGTGACAGCCGAATAGTCACCATCTGGCAGAGGGATGACTTCTGGCTCTCCACCCTATTGGACCCTTGTTACCGGTACAAAATGGGAGCCTTTTTCCCAGCTGCTGAGAGGGAGGACAAACTGAAATCCTCCGTAGTCAGTTGGCCACTGCCTATGTGCAGCATTGTCCCTCCTTTGACAGGTCTGACCGGGGGGGTTCCTCAGCGCTCACCTACTAATGCCGCGGCTGCTGTGGGAAGGTGGGGGGAAGTCTGGAGTCACTGATGAGCAACTTCCTTCACCCACCTAGTGAGGAGGGCAGTCGCCAGCAGCAGCAGGACCTAGAGCAGACCCTGAACCAACAGGTGGTGGCCTACTGGGCAGCTAAACTGGATGTGTGGCCGCAACTTGCCGAGATTTTCAGTGGAGAAGCTGTCCTGCCCGGCCAGTAGTGTGGCATCAAAGCGGGTGTTCAGTGCGGCGGGGGCCATCGTTACCCCAAGGAGAACCCGCTTGTCCACGGGAAATGTGGAACGACTGACCTTTGTCAAGATGAATCAGGCGTGGATCGGCCAGGATTTCCACACACCGATGCCTTAGGCGTCAGACTACATCAGCCATGACGCCTCACCCAAACTGTGAGAAATGAGTCTGGGTTCAAACTACCTGCCTCAGCCACTATTCTGATGCCGCCGCCCGCCTGATGCCACACATTTGCTATCAGTTTCTTCATCTGCCTACCACCATCTTTACCAGGGACTGGTATTGCCACCCACCTCCACACTCTGTCATTGTGCCACTCTATGACCTCATGCTGCTGCTGTTGCTGTTGCCGTGACATCCACACTGTGTCATTGTGCCACTCTCTGACCTCATGCTGCTGCTGCTGTTGTTGCTGCTGCGGTCACCTCCACACCGTGTCATTGTGCCACTCTTTGACCTCATGCTGTTGCTACTACCGTCACCTCCACTCTCTGTCATTGCCACCTCCAGAATGTCATTGTGCCACTGTCTGACCTCATGCTGCTGCTGTTGCTCCTGCCGTGCCCTCCACACTGTGTCATTGTGCCACTGTCTGACCTCATGCTGCTGCCGTGCCCTCCACACTATGTCATTGTGCCACTCTGTGGCCTATTCCTGTTATTGCCACCTCCAGAATGTCATTGTGCCACTGTCTGACCTCATGCTGCTGCTGTTGCTCCTGCTGTGACCTCCATACTTTGTCATTGTGCCACTCTGTGGCCTACTCCTGTTTGTGCCACCTCCAGAATATCATTGTGCCACTGTCTGACCTCATGCTGCTGCTGTTGCTCCTGCTGTGACCTCCACACTGTGTCATTGTGCCACTCTGTGGCCTACTATTGTTTTTGCCACCTCCAGTATGTCATTGTGACACTGTCGACCTCATGCTGCTGCTGTGGCTGCTGCCATGCCCTCCACACTGTGTCATTGTGCCACTCTGTGGCCTACTCCTATTTTTGCCACCTCCAGAATGTTATTGTGTCACTCTCTGACCTCATGCTGCTGTGGCTGCTGCCGTCACCTCCACACTCTGTCACTGTGCCACTCTGTGGCCTACTGATGTTGCCACCTGAGCTCTCAGCTTGTTTTTTTTCCAGCTGGCGCTGCCATGACTTTATCAGGCTATGTTCCCGCTTGAGTTTTTTTTTCAGTTTTGCCCTCTTAAGTGCCCAGGGAATTTTATAGTGAAGCAATTCTAAGAGCGGCGGCAGTCATGTGCATGTCATACTAAAACACAACATTGTATGAAGACCAAACCAAGCTCCCTCTGCATATTTAAGCATGGCACAACGTTCTACAGCACCCTGCAGGCTCTGTGCAGCCAGGAAATAGCTGTTTTTTAACGTGATTCATCCCAAAGTAATTCGGACCGAAACTAATTTTGTCGGAAAATTAGGCGAAGTCGGTGAACAGAATTTTTTAGAAATTTGCCCATTTCTAGTCATAGGCAATGTAAAGCAAAGATAAAATACAAAGAAAAATAGTTAAAATACAATAACAAGACTGAGAGCACCCACCAGCCAGGAATCAATGTGTTTTTCGGCAAACAAATGGTTTCTTCTACTGTATGTAAATAGTATAGCCCCTCAGACATCTTCGGGTGCCTTCATTCTCAAACTACCTTATAATTAGGACTTAACTTTGATGCCAAAAGAAAACCTTTAATGTATGTGGTTTTCTGCAGTACCCAGTGGGTCCTATTGTCATTGTCCTAATCTGGACCCAGTGTAATATGAGACTGTCAGAAAGATATGAACACTTTGTCTGATCCTCTGGAAAGTCATACTTTTTGATTATATTGTTTTTCCCATTAAACTTAATGCATATTTGCAAAACGATCTACAATATATGATTTTTCTACAAAAGTCCTTGATCTATAAGATGAGATTTTTACCTGTGTATATTGCCACATATAGGGGCGTTGCTAGGGTGCTAAAACATCTGGGGCCTGGGCCCTCTTTGTTACAGTTTACTCAGTAGGGTTGGGTTCACACAGCATTTTTCACGTGACATTGTAAACTGCTGCATGTATTTTTACAGAGAAAAAACAGATGTTGTCACTAATTTTACACATATTCCACGCAGATCCTGTCCATTACCTCAGCAGTCACTGAATAATGAAAAATCAGCCCTGATAAATTTGCCTTTTCAAAACCACTCATAATTGTACAATAGTGTAATACGTCTAAAAAATATGGTCACCGGATATTATACCACTACATGGAGCAAACATGCCATTCGTATTACCTTCACGTTGTTACTAAAAAGTCCCACAATATCAAGATCATCAATTCAAATTCTACCACTACCTAAGGACCAAATAATACTGCCAGACCAACATTCGAATGCCACATAGTGACTACCAATTGCACACATACTCTGCAGACATATAAGTGATTATAGTGTAGTTACAGCCGGTGACTTACCAGTGATGTCTTTTCTCATCAGCGTGGTCGTCTTCCCGTTGTTTTTTTCCTTACGGCCCAGACTGCTATGATGACTTCTCCTGGTCAAGACTCGTCACTGCAGAATTTACCACACACACATCCCAGAATCCTCACTTTTCCAGCAGCTCCTCACCTTTTCCCTCTTTCTGCAGACTCCTCTTGGGGTGATGGGGGGGGTTATAGGATGATTGGTGGGGGCTGTAATTTGCAGGAGGAGGGAGGGGGGGGTTAAGAGCCATAGCTAACCGGCATAGGGTCCTAAGGAAAAAAAAAAAAAAAAAGAACAACCCCCCTGGAGGTTGTGCTCAGCTGTGGTCCATATCCCCCTGGATCATATTCTGTGACCTGAACTCCATTCCCTACATCTCCAGAAGACCAGCCACAGCTATGATCTTTAGGGGGTGCAGAAAATAGAGTTTAATATGGTCATAATTTTTATAGTGTTTATATTAAATAAGTATATAGACCAGCTTGGTCGGTATATATGCCTCCTCAGTAGATAGGCATCCAGGTAAATAGTACCCCCTCTTAGGTAGGTATGTATATAAGTCCCCTGCTTAGTTAGGTAAATATTTAAGTGCCCTCCTTAGTTAGGTAGGTATATAAGTCACCTCTATAGTTAGGTATATAAGCCCCCTCTATATTTAAGTAGGTATATGTGTGTGTATAGTATATAAGTGTTCTCCATAGTTTGGTAGATATATAACTGCTCTCCATAGCTAAGTATATAAATCTCCTCCACAGGTAGGTATATGTCTCCTCATAGTCAGGCAGGTACATAGGTCCCCTATATAGGTAGGCAGGTACATAGGTCCCCTCTAAAGTCAGATAGGCACTCCTTAATAGGTAGGTAAGTATATATTGCCAATGAAAAAAATAACAAATACTTTTATTTTCCCCAGACTGAGCACCTCGCTCTTTTGCCCATCACTCTCACTGGGATGTGTGGCCTAAGAGCTGCCGGAGGAGCGTCCCTGTGCTGACGGTGTCACTAAATCACGCTGCTTCCCAGTTTTTTTTATTGAGCAGGCCCGCCAGTGCTCTGGTCCAGGTCAGGTATGGGGCAGCAGCCATTCTACCCAGGGCCTAAGCCCCAGATAAAATGGCCTAGTTACGCCACTGGATACAATTTTGGCAGGCATGGCAGGTCTGTTGCTCTTTTATCGGAGAAATACAGAGAAAGAAAGGCAGAATGCAAAGCGCAGAGTGTCGTTGTCATGTGCAGTATGTGCAGTCATATACATTACCTGTAGGGTGGGCCCCAAAAATTAACTCAATTGATAGGTCCCAAGAATCAACTCCACTGGTGTGCTCAGGTGCTCCAGTCTGACACTGCCCTAACCCCAAGTTTGGGTTAAGATTGGGACCATTTTTTTGTTTGTGATTTACAAAAAAATACATTTATGCCATCCCGAATCAAAGTGCTCAAATTCTGTCTAAAGTTAAATTTGACCAAAACCTCAGTGACCTTAGTTGCATACTTTTACCCACATTTATCAAAGTGACCTCATCTGAATAAACATTAAGCAACTCGACATTAAGTAAATTTTTTGATGAACAATTAACTATGATTGTATATCTAACATCATAGGTTATTGATATAAGATGCTGTTTTAGGAATATTTTTTTATTTTTTTTTATATATATTTTATATGATTTTATATATATATACATTCTCGAGTAAAACCCTAGTTTTTGGCAAAAAAAATGTGTAAAAAAGCCCTCCTGGCTTATACTGAGTAAACCGTCGGCGTGGACACTACCATGGCCCAGGCACCGGTGGGTTTGTTCAACTGTATGCCCCTCTTGGGAGTGCAAAAAAACTGAAGATATATTGCGGAGCAGAGAGCGAGTTTCCCCTGCTCTGAAATGGATCCAAAGGCCGAAAGTATTTTTCCCCGGTCAGGTTTGCCAGCTATGGCAGACATATACCTCCCTATGGGAGAATATCCTCCCTTGGGGGACATATACCCCCCTTGGGGGACATTAAACTGCTTTTTCCTACCATGTAATTTTATTGGTATCATTTTATTTTAAAAATTTTCCCCAGTAGTCGTGCTATACCCCCCTAGGTTATACTCGAGTAAATAAGTTTTCCCAGTTTTTTTGTGGAAAATTTATGGCCTGGTTTATTTCGGGCGGTTATCTCGAGTATTTAAAACAGTGTGTATATATTATATTTTATTTTAATAATTATATAGCACCACGGACTTTTTAGTACACCTGCCCAAACGCTCGTTACCTTAATTCTAATCACCCAAACACAGGCGGAATCAGGGCATTTAGGCATGTAGACAGGGTCAAGACAATCTCTGCTTTAAAAACCGAGCATCATTGGGGAAGAAAGGTGATTTGAGTGCCTTTGAACGGGGGATGGTTTTTGGGGCCCAAAAGGGGCTGGCTGGATTTAGAAATGCTGACCCCTGGATTTTCACGCAAACCATTTAGGGTTTACAGAGAATGGTCAAAAAAAAAAAACTCCCAGTGAGCGGCGTCCTTGGGTGGAATCCCTTGTTGATGCGGGAGGTAAAAGGAAAAGGGGGCAGATGGTTCGAGTGATAGAAAGGCAACAGTGATCAAATAGCCCCCCGTTAAAACAAGGGGGGCAGAAGAGCTCCTAAATGACATACGGCGAACTTTGAGGAGTGGGCTACGCAGAGAAGACCACACGGGTCCCACTCCTTTCAGTAAGAACGGAAAGAGGTCAATTTCCCCAAAGCTATCGAAATTGGACAGTAGAAGATTGGAAAAAAAAAGTTGCCTGGTTGAGAGTCCGATTTCTGCTGCGACTTTCGGATGGTGGGTCAGAATTTGGCGCAACCCCTGAAAGCTGGATCCATCCTGTTGTTCAAGGTTTCAGGTGGTGGTGGTGGTGTCAGGTGTGGGGCTATTTTTTGGCACTTTTTGGGGCCCCCTTGGTCCATTGGCTCGTTCAAACCTTGTTGAATCTATGTACGAAGAAATTGAGCAGTTCTGAAGGCAAAAGGGGGTCCAAACCGTTAGGGGCGGGTGTCCTAATAAAGGGGCCCGGTGGTGTATAAAATTATTATTTTAATATATTTCTTTGCACTTCTTTGATGCATTTTGCTCTAAAACAGCCTTTTATATCAATAACACATGATGTTAGATATACAGTATATCTATATGTATATATGAGGCCATAATGATAACACACTTGTGCATACTTACATATATGAAGCATCAGAAATATAGCTAAATACAAATGTTTTGGAAATAATTTTTCCCATTAACCATGTTTGAATATTTTTAAATGTTTTAAACTTATTTTGTATTATTTTACTTTTTGGCTCATTATCCTTAAATAATATTTTTTTTCTCAATAATTTGATATCATTTTTAGTTGGCGACAATTCCCAGGTAACCCAAAAAAAATGAAATAATCAGATATAGCCTGTCTTAAATTTAAAACTGACTTAACAAATTTTTGATTTAATTAACCCTTTCTGTTTTTGTTGCGCCAGATGCGGCCTTTTGGGCATGGATTTAAACCCCAACCCCCCTTTGGTTTTACAGAGAAAATTTAATTTCCCTTTTTTCTGATAAAAAATCACAATATGTTTCCTAGCATTGTTGACTTTTTAGAGCGTTATTTCACGGTGGCATTTACACGTGAATGAATACCCTTTCTGCTTTTCTTCTGCAGTGCTGCATGCACAGCTGCTTATAGTCAAGTGGATGGATAACTAATGGTTAGTGGTGATGAGGAAATAGGAAACAAAAAAGTTTATTCTGTAAGGCACATAAGCTGCGCTACTTTCACCTCTGCCCAGCTGGTAATAAGCAGTATTCAGAAAATGTCCTGTAGCTAGCCAGGCTGAGGGGACAGTTTCGGCTGTTTTTAATAAATTCTTGCCGGGTGTGGGGTCTTTTTTGGTACCTCCGCATTGGCAACTGTGTTTTAAAAAATTTTCTCATTGGGGCTTGTGTTTAAACACAGGACAAAACATGTTTTGACACTGCACCAATTCTCTTCCAAAATAAAGCTCTATTTACCAAATTTTTGCATGTAAACTTTCCAAGTAAGAAATCGCAACAATAAAGAAACAAATTTTATGGAAAAAATATTGTCATGGAAGAAGGTTTGGGTTTAAGAGGATTTTGTTTTCATTTTTTATGACTTTTTTTATTTTATTTTTTTGGCCAACATGAATTTTTCTGCGTGCCAGGTGCGCACTAGTTAAACGGTTTGAAAATTCCCCCTCACGATTTAAAAACTTAGAAATTTACGCAGTTTTGTTAATTGCAGTATGTTTTAGATAGAAAATTTTTGTGGATATGTAACACCATTGATGTCAATGAGGACAAAAATGTAAAGAATGCATGAAAAAATATTTTTCCAGAGATCCAGTTGCAGCAAAAGTTTTTGTTGTTAACACTCTCCTTTAGACTCTAATTGGGGTGCAATAACTTTATACAGGGCTACATTTACTGCCCTAAATCTAAATATATCACATTTTTGTATGAGTGCATTTGTCCTTAAAGGGGGTTTTTCCATGAGCAAAATCCTTTCGGGGGGAGTTTGTAGTTGGCTTCAAGGCAGGGGGGGTTGAGTTCTATGACAGTTCTGAATAAGCAAAGTGAGTGTGCTTGGCTATATTCAAAACCCCCATAGACGTTAGTGGAGAAAAACTGAGCATGTGCGGCCATCTCCCCATTTACTAAGGCTGGCTAATGGTGAGCTATGACTTGACCTCAGAAAGAGATTTTGCTTTTTTGGCAAAAAACCCCTTTTAATTAATCTCTGGACGGGTAAATTTTGTTTTTGCGAAAAAATTCTTACAAAAATCACTGCACTGTTAAAGCTGTTTTTTGAATATTGTTGCAAAACTATGACAAAACAGCAGCATCTATATGTATCTTTAGTTATGCTGCATTCACTCATAGCATTCACATTGTAACTATACTTGAGCACCCCCCATGACAATGAGCAATTGTTCTCCAGACCTTTCTCTATGGAAATTCCCATCTCTTAACTTCTGGGTTAGAATTGAGAGGTGGCTGCACATGCAAAGTTCTGTCTGTTCTTTTCTATGGCAGTTTCAGATGTATCCAGATACTCACTGGGCTGTATTTGAAACTTTAATAGAAGAGAGTGAAGAAACCTATGCACACGGGGCCACCTTTCTGTTCTCTGCAACCAGCTCATTCCAATTATTTCTATAGAAGTTCCAAATTTAGCCAAACACAGTCACTCAGCTGTATTTGGAACAACCATAAAAGAGAAAGGACAGAGCAGCACAAGCATGGCCACCTATCCATTCTCTGCAGCCGGCTCAGTACATCTCCTAACCTGGAAATTAGGCGTTGGGACTACCCCTCAACATTTTATACTATAGAGCCAGGATGTGTAACATGTGATCTTCTAGGTGTTGTGAAACTATAGGTCTTAACATGCCATAACATATGAAGTGTTGGGTACAGGGGAAATTTTAAATATACAACGCGGGGGCAGGGGTTTGCCCCCCTAAGTATGGGTAGAATGCAACTGAGTGATCAGAAAGGATGGATTCCCAATTTTTTGCAAAAAAAATATCCCCAGGGGAATCTTTCATCAATTTTAAATCCCCCAGAAAATGACTGCAGAACGTATTTCCCTTCATAAGAACTACCCGTCATTGGTTTTCAAAGTTTGATAAAAAACCCACACCCTTTCTCCATTTTAGGCCCCGGCCTTTGGTGCCCCTGGTAATCCCCTCACAAAAACTGTGCATCTCAAAAAATTAGAATATCACTGAAAAGTAATTGATATCAATAAATTTTAAATCAAATAGTGAAAACCCCTACATTGTATAAAACTCATTACAGTATGAATTACAGGGTTTAAAAATTTAAAAATTTTGGCCCCTTAACAAATAAAAAAAATGTCTGGAGAACCCCTTTAATTTTCAATGTATTTTATTTTTTGAGCTGCACTAGACAAATTTTATATTATATATATATATATAAATATATATAAATATTAATTTATTAAAATTTTATTATATAAATATATGTATATATTTTTTTTTTTTTACTTTAATTGGTTTCTACATAAATGATTGCAAAAACATTGCTGCTTATTTCCAAAAACAAGACAACACCTGTCCACAGGTTTTATGATGCTGCAGCTTGCTCCCTTTTTTCAATGGAGGGGGCTAATGCAAAATAGGCATGTACAGGAGTGATGCCATTTCCCATTATGAACCCATTTTCCCTGCATAAAAACAATGGAGTCTGAAAAACTGGATTTGGCATTCGTGAATTTGGATTATAAATACCACAGGCGGCGGTTTATCCATGCATAGGACTACAGCCCAGGATGTATATTGAGGAGCACAAAAGCATAGAAGTGAGCCACGATGCATAACTGAAAAATTTCAATCCAGACCCTTAATTGCACCTCTATTTTCTTACATGGAGTAAATACAGCTCTCTGAACTAGGAAACTCACCTATGATGGAAACATCAATAAAGCTAGTTGTCTCTTACCATACATTCAGGCTACCCTGGACTCCAGCTTTCCTATAATAATGGACTTAAAATGTTCTCACCCCGATCGGCAATAATGCTATTATCCTATCTTGGATTAATGAGCATGTAATACTCTGCTTCATGTTTATTGCAAGCCAGGAAGGACAAGTGTTGATGTTGTCCTCAGAAGCAAACCAAATAGACATTCATAACAGGTAACAAGAAGTGCTCATTATAGTCAAAGGTAGAAAAAGTAGCCGAATTACAGTATTTTACACAACCTCTGAGGGAGGTATCTTTTAAAAATAGCTTATGGGAATGTGAACGAGACTGATGTGTAACCATGAAAGGCCTTGAGCAAAACACTCTAAAAAGGGAATCATCAACATTTATATTCCGTCAGGCATTTTATAATGAGTAACATGATACTCCCATTGCTGTCAATGATGTTATTCAAATGTCAGTGTGGCACCGTGTACACATGTAAAGACACGGTAGTAATGTAGAATTAACTGAAGACATATCATTATAGGTTTGGAAAAACACACTTCATACCTCCCCAGTGTCCAAGATGTTAATATCTCACATTCTTCTCTATGTCTATAAATGATTGTCTCTTGGCTGCTTAACAGTGCGGCTATTCAAGAATCTGTAGATCATTGGAGAGCAGCCACAGCCAGAGGGACATTCATTCCTAGACCAATTGTTTAACAAGCAGTCTTAGAGGTACAGATAAAGAGGAAAGCACAGTCAACTAAATGAGCCATTCACTTTCAATCTGCACTGGAACAAGAAACGAGTCAAATACTTCAGTTATTAGAAAATTTATACCCAAACTAATGTGATGGGCTTTAGGAGTTTCCACCTTTTTGCAGTAGTTTATTTATGAACCAACAGAATCAAATCAGTCAGTAAAGACAATGAACGACGGAACAGTGAGATTTTTTGTGCATTACTTTGCACTTGACTGATTTTGAACATCTTCCAAAGATATATCGTAACTTGCAACAGTGTCTCTAGTGGTCAGAATGGGACGTACAGTGGGATTTATTTTGTTGTATTTCAATTCAACTCATGGATGTATTGTGTCTTAGGATCACTGAAATCTATCTCAAACACCTGTGATACATATTTTGCTTGGTGTGTCCAATTAAAGGAAACCTATGTAAGAAGGATGTTCCACATTATTAAGCAGCCACAGGTTTCTAGCAATGTGAAAAAGAAAAAGGATCTCTTTTCTGCCAAAAAGCATCAAATATCGCAATGCCATTTACATGGTATGAAAACATTAGATATTTCACAAAAACTTAAAGGGGTTGTCTAACTACAAGGATTGTTTTTTATGTTAAAGATCTTGCAAAAACAAGTCACATTGCAATATGTTTCCATTAACAGTGTCCTACCTATTTCTAGATATCCACTGTTGCATGGGCTGCATCAGCTCCTCAGGTCGCTATAGCTAAAGACCTGTTTGATCTATCCTGATAGGGTGCCAGCACTGGTTGCTATAGCTACAGACCTGACTTCTTCAAAGTGAAACCAAGAAAACAGGACTGAGGTAATATGGATCAATGTAGTGAAACTACCCCTTTAAGCGTTTTCATCGTACGGTCAAGAGATTCGTGGCTGATTCCGATCACAGATGGGTTCATGCAAGTAACGGCAGAATGTGGAGACTATCTGCCAGAGAAATGTATTGGATAAAGAGAGCAACTTTCCAAAAACTATTACAAAGCAGCAAACATATCTTAGAAGCTGCTGGAGCCACTTTCGTAACGCAAACCTCAAGGTGTAGGATCCTCCAGAGGCTGCAGTTGTCCATAAACCTACTATTTGCCTCCCCCTACCAGTGCTCACCAGCAGAAACAGTTGCATTAACCCACACATACTTGAAGACTTATTAGTGATAAGTGCCCGCAACCCTGGATGGTCCACATGAATGGAGCAGTGGATGGTTGGTGGATGGACACTTTGCCACAACCAGGCTAACTCTACATATATAAATTGATTAATTTTTTGGGGTTTGTTAAAAAGGATTTGTTCCATTTGTGAATAAGGTTAACTGATAAGATTTTGCCTGTTGACACCTGCAGGTACTGGAGCTTCTGCAATATGAATTAGTAGAGCTTTGAATGAATCCACTACTCGCTGAATTCGATACAAGATGGAGTGCCACAGATCCCCATAACTACATTAATGCAGACTCTACCCTCAATGATTGAGCAGAATAGCTCTTCCTGATCATTTAGAGAAGCTGCACAGTCCTCTCTGTCCCTTCCTTGCACTCATCTCTATAATCGGTACCAAGAGGAAACAAGAAGTTACAGTCTTGAGAGGTGGGTAACCTCTGCATCCCTTATTCTCTTAGCCTTAACCTTCAAGAACAGATGCCTTTTTTTAAACAATACTAATCAAAGTTCTAAATGGATTCAAAAAGACAGCAAAAAAATGTATCCAAGTTGTTTTCTTGTGTGAATGGTTAAAATATTCTTTTTAGCTTGTATTGTCCTATAAATATTTTAAAAAATGCCAGATGAAAGCTTATACTGTATTAAAGATCCATATGGTCTGTTATCCAACTTTCAACAGATTGTAAAAGGACAAACTGTAGGCAATTCAGAGAAAGCTTTTTCCGAGTGTCAGTGTCCACTATAGCTCTGATGAAAATATGATTATAACATGTAAACAAAGCTGTATCTATCTTGTAACTTATAAAGCAAAGAAGACTCTGCAAGAAGCAGAGCCAGCGAGGAAATCCACAACAATTGCTAAACCCTTGGTAAGTAAATACCAGAAATGTAGTTTAAAAATGTAAAAATGTATAAACCATCTAATTATAGAATAGGTTTATTTAAAATAAAAATGCAAATACAACGCGTTTCACAGGTTACATAACCTGCTTCATCAGGCATCAGGTATTCCTATACACTGTTATGAGCTGTACCATATCAGTACAGCTTTAAAAGGTGAGTGCATCAATTTAGCTAAATTGGCCGCTTACCAAAGTTTACTGGTTATGCACAAGTGCGCTGTGTTTTCCTCTATCTCTTGAGATATCTTCATCTCTTCCCTATGCTACGTATCTTGTAACTTAAGGATACCCCTCCATAGACTCCAGAAAAAAACTCGAATACTGTGTTATGGCCAGTGCAGAGCCTAAAGGGACGGGGCTTTATTGTTCTTTGAATCTCCATGTCGTGCTCCACCCCTTAAGGGCTCAGCACAAGTTATAATGCTGTGCTTCAGTTTTTGCAGGAGTCTTCCTTCAAAGAACCTATCATGCATTTAAAAGGACATGATTCAACATCCACAGTAACAATTCATTTAAAAGACTGGTATTTTATATGACTTCTTGGTACTAAATCCTTGCAAACCGCAGTTGGGGAGAATGTCTTTGCAGAACACCTCATTTACATTTCAAAGCACAAAAATAAAGATAATAGCAGAAAACAGAACAAGAAACAGAAAACTAAGGAATCATTAATTGTTGGCCCTATAGCGTGCAATTAGTCACATAAGAGTCTGAATCATTATACAAAGCTGAGTGTCAAAACTAAATTTGCATAGAATTAACGTAGATTACATGAATGTTAGATAAAAATGACCACTAGTAGCAAGTCATTAGCGGCTGTGTTGGTATCTGCAGCACAAACACAAATCCAGCATATTTTCTATGCAAATGACTGCAGATTGAAAAACCCATCAATAGGTGCTACAGTCTGCAAATAGTTTCAGTGTCGGCTTGGCAACTGTGACTCACGCTGTTGGACAAGTGAAAAGAAACCCACAGTCAGCAGCTATTCAGCAGCAAATCATTAATTAATTACATTTTAATGAACCTTAAGCGGCTACTGTGGGAGCCTTCAGAAGTTTATCAAAAATGAAGAATTGCCTTGTGTAAATCTGAAGCTGACTAAAAATGCATAATGCCGCCGGGTAATAGTCAGTCCTGCACAATTTATACAGATCATGGAAATTCTCACTGCTAAAGGGCTGGTATACACAAACAATTAGGAACATATAAGGTGAATGATGCTAAGGAGGTTTTAAAGGTTGGGTTGGTTAGCAGGAATGGTTCCTGGGGAATAATAGTCAAAGGTCTCTTACCTACCAGTATAGCTATATTGATAAGGGCCATCTAAACAGTATAATGGGGCCTTTTTGCAAAGCAACGTACTGGGCACTGCCCAAGCACACAAGATCACAACAGGGTTCACTTCCAACAATTCCCAAGTGCACCCATTCATGCCCAGTTTCCTCCAGCAGACCAGTGCCAAAATAGTGGTTGTTCTTAAACAGAACAGAGTACAGCTAGGACTTTCTGGCCTTGAAAAGTATGGAGCCCAGGAAAAGCACAGAGAGAGGTGAAATTGTTTAGAGTAGGTCCCAATCTAATCTGAGGCCACCTTGCTGTTGGATAGGACTTAACAGTTTTAATCAAAAATATGCATGAAGGGCCACAGGTATGATCTAGGCGCATAGAGGCCAGTTCTCAATAGCTTTAAAGCAGTGTAGAATGTGCCAGAATGTATGGACCTGTTCTACTGCGGGTTCTAGATTTGGTGCATTCTTGTTCCACTATGACAACTCGGGCTCAGGTAGACCACTTTTAACTTGGTTTAGCTGTTCCAGCAGTAATGTACCTGTTTTTGCCATCCTCCAGTCATAAATGTGTAGAATCATTCGGTTGTGGTACAACACGCCTCCAGAGCGGCCCCACACCATCGGCGCATTACAAAGTGCCGCAGGCACCACATAACGCACCTAATTTTGGAGTGTGCCTGCTCATACATCAAGAGATCAGGGCTGCAACAGATTTTGGGTTGAATGGACAGCAGAATACTGGTGCAGCTCCATACATACATGTCACCCACGGTGCCTCGAATTTTCATACATACTATAAGGGTGCCTTCACACAGTACGGTTTTGATGCGGTTTTAACTGCACTGCAATTAAACTGCCTTTACTACCAGCAAGCTCCTTTCAGTTATCTAAATTATAAATAATAAAGGTGTTTCAAGTGAGTGATCAATTACTGTGTTTGAAGTTTTGCAGATTATAAACACAGATTATTCACTTTCCATACAGTTAAGATAACTGGAAGAAGCAGGCTGAAAATAAAGGCAGTTTATTTGCAGTGTATTTAAAACCGCACCATGGTGTATGGTATATACAACGTGACAGCACCCTGAGCAGCAGAAGTGCACTTTGAAATAATTAATGTATTCAGTGTTTAGCAGTTTCTTGGCATTTGCATAGTTCTGCTGTTTGTTTATGTGTGTCTGCAAAACAGTGGAGCTGCCAGGGTCAATAAAGATAAAATATAAAATAGTACAAATCATATACACTACCATTCAAAAGTTTGGGGTCACCCAGACAATTTTGTGTTTTCCCTGAAAACTCCTACTTTATTTATCAAATGAGTTGCAAAATGAATAGAAATATCATCCAGACATTGACAAGGTTAGAAATAATGATTTTTATTTGAAATAATAATTTTCTACTTCAAACTTTGCTTTCGTCAAAGTCGAATGCTCCCTTTGCAGTAATTCCAGCATTGCAGACCTTTGGCATTCTAGCTGTTAATTTTCTGAGGTAATCTGGAGAAATTTCACCCCATGCTCCCAGAAGCCCCTCCCACAAATTGGATTGGCTTGATGGGCACTTTTTGCGTAGCATACGGTCAAGCTGCTCCCACC